>JASAMZ010014225.1:0-29272 GCA_030248115.1 Linhomoeus sp. GSCO2_2 | reverse complement strand
GAGAGTCAAAGACGCTGCACGAAACCGGAAAGGGCCTTGCTACAATCTCAGTAAAAATTCAAAGCTCAAAACCACTCCGCTTTTTAAAAGAGACTTGTTTTGCGTAATATTGGGCGTATTTACGCCCAAAATTTCTGGAATACGCCTAGAAATTTTGACTAGGCTCACACTTTTACGCCTAGAAATTCAGCTCTGGAAGTCCACCATGGAGGACTTTTTCAGCAGAAAGAATCCATTTTAGAAAAAAATTTCGCCTGCGGCGCTATTTTGAACGATTACGGTTCATTTCAGGCTCAAAATGTGCTGTTGAAGCGATCCGTGAAGATTTTTTGTTGATTTTACCTTTATTTAAGCAGATTTCGTTGCAATCAGTGCAGAATGTAGCGATATTTCGGTTAATTTTGTTACGTTTTTGGACTTATTTTTCACTGTAATTTTGCGTTTACGACAAAATTTTGGGATATACGCCTAAAATTTTTGGCTAGGCGTACGCCATACGCCTAGATCTCGGACGAAAAAAAAAACCCTGTTGCCAACAGGTGCACGATCATTTCAATTTGGGCCGCGCTGTGAAGAAGGTGGTGGCCGACAACTGGCAGGAAATCCAGCAATCTGGGATGGCCGAAGAAATCTCTATCGCTTTTGGAGATCGCTTCCTTCCACCTGAGGCGAAACGTGAAGAAAAGAAGAGTGATCGGTGAAGTACCAAGTACACTGAGGGCTCACGAAAAGTTAACCACGCACTCTCCGATTACTTGCTAGTTGCTACTCCGTCTCCGTCGCAAGTAAATCCCACATTTCTTTATTTTGCTGATTGATTTTGTCTGCCGCAGAGTCTGTCGCAAAACACACCGTACATTAGGCAAGCATCCTGCACAATGGATACCATAAGACGGCCGAAATATCGTATATAAGCTCGCATTTGAGCTGAATGGGTTTCAAAACTGTTTTGCCTTGAAAAATTACGGTAGTCAACTACTTCTTGATTTGCATAGATAACGTGCCCTACTAGTAGTGCGAGGACTAAGAATGCAAATCTCTGTCAGTCAGGGGCGGGGTCCATCGACGGGACGGTTGTCGAGTTTTCACAGTTGATTAGTACTCTGAGGTCGGAACCTAGATCCCTGCTCTCTTTCGGACGTGCACAGTACAATCCGTGTTCTTTTCTGCAAATTGTGTAAATCCTGCGCTTACGTTACGAGAGCAAGATGGATCCCGAAATCCTGATTTCTGACGATCAGAACCAGCCGCAGGAAGGTGACGCATCGTCGTCGCCTAACGATCATTCTGCGGCGGAGGAGCACGGTATTGTATTGTCTTTTTCGTGGAATCTTGTTATTTTTGCGCAATTTGGCACGATTTAGAGAGGGCGCAAGTGCGGATTGCGATTTCCGCTTCCTGTGAAACGGAATCCACGACTGCTGATGACATGGCGCCCTTTCAGCAGTCGATCGAACCGCATGAAAATGCGGTGGACGGAGAAATTTTGGCAGTCTTGGAGCCTGGTGGTGGGTGTGCATTGTAAATTGTGATCGGTGGTATTGGCGTGCGGGTTTTGAACAGGGTTTGTTGCGCAACGTTTAGCAGTTTAAAACTTTCATTTCGGTGTCTGAGAGTCATCTAATCTTCAGAAGTGGTTCCCGAGGGCAGAGGAGGGGAAGAAGAGCTAGTCTACGAGCATCACCCGCTAGCTGGGTTTTTTTTTTCGTTTGGGGCCTGGGGGCCAAATGGGCCAAAATTTCTGTAAAAGTGCTAATTTTAAGTTGTCGCAACAGGGGTACCCCTGTTAAACCGTGGCCCCTAACCCAAAATCTTAGGGGCCCCGTCCAAAATTCTAGGGGCCATGGCCCCCACTATGGCCCAAAAAAAAAACCCAGCCCGCTAGTGACATCTCCACACGACGACGACCACAACGAGAACGACGACGACCACAACGAAGACACCCTCATAGAAGAGGACGAAGAGGGGTTGATGGAAGAAGAAGAGGAAGAGGAGATGGAGATCAATGAGGGGAGGAGGGTCACTGCTGAGGAGGTGGCTGAGGCTGTGCTGCCCCCTGAGGAGGAGGGGGATGATGGTGGAGAGGGGGCTGAGGGAGGAGGGCAACCACCCGGCCAAGAGGGGGATGAGGGGCAGGAGAAGGAGGTGAGGGTCTTTGGCTTTTTGCGCTGGCTTTCTGGTCTGGTTGCCACTCCCTGGTCATACCCTGACGGTTTCTCTACTACCACCCTCGCTCTCTTTCCCTTCCTGCCTCCGTCATCCTTCTCTCTCTCCATTCCTCCTCCTTCTCTCCCTCCCTCCCTTCCTCCCTCCCCTTCTCTCTATCACCCCCCCCCCCCCTCTGCCCACCTGTTCCTCCTAGATAAACTTCACACACTGCATTCCAGACCACCCCCACCTCCTCTTCTGGTGGGGGAGTGCCCCTGCGTGAAAGAAGGGAGCGCAAGGCGAAGTCCCAAAGATGGCTGCAGCAGTACGAGGAGGCTGAGGAGGACGCTGACGATTTTGAGTTGGGAGGGAGCCCCTCCCCAAGACCTCCCTCCTTGCCCCCTGTGGAGTGGAGATGCCAAGAGCTGGGCTGCGCGGTGAGGGGGGGGGGGTGGTATAGGAAAGAAAATTTGAGAAATGACACGAGCGTTGGAGAATTTCGTGCTGAACGATTATGGAAATGGATTTCGGAGGTTCTGAACTACTGTAAACGTTGGGGGGGGGGGGGGGGGGGTGACACGCGATTCTCATCGGGAGCAAAATTTTCGCGCTTTTTTGCCGATCTTTAGAAAGTCGAGTTTTTTTCATTCTGAATCCACGGACTGAGCCCACGGGGCATACCCATTGCAATCTCACTGTTTTTGCGCAATCTCTCAAACTATCTTCATTTCACAGGTGGTGGAATACTCCAAAGCGGCTCTCGAGTGCCACATTCGAGTCAGCCACCTGCGCTACTACCCCTTCAGCTGCCATTGCGACCCCTACGCCCGCCTACCCACCGTTTTGGCTGTTAGAGCGCACTTGATTCGATCGCATCAACCCAGAAAGAAACAGCCCGACAAACAGCATAGGTGAGAGATGTGATGATGATGAACAGGACGTTCTTTGGTAGTTTTCAGCGAAATTTGGGTAGATTTTGAGGTATTTTGCACTCAATACGCACCCGCCCACCCCCCCCCCCCCCCCTTTGGCTGCGCTAATGGACTTTTGTGGGAGAGGGCGGAGTTCTATAGTTGTCAGAAGGTGTACAAGGGCTGTACACTATAATAGCTGTGGATAAGCTCGAAAGAATATAACGAAATGTGAAACTTGACAGGAGCAGTGCAGACCATCGATTTGGGTGTAGAGATTTCCATTCCAATATATTGTCAAGTTAGAACTTTTCACCACTGCAATTTTTGCTATTTTGTCCCTTGTCTCCCGCGTAACAACCATATTTGTGTCCAAATCATCCAGTTTATGAAAATTCATGCCAATTTTAGAGTGCTGTGGCATCTCGACCCCCATCTGGAAGAAGAAAGCGATAAAAGACTGCGCAAGGCGGAGGAAAACGTGGTTCTACCCGAGCTGCCTCCAGAGACTCAGACTACGGCGCCTGCGCTGGGCGTAGCACCGCGGGCGCAGGCGCACCTGCCCAGGCAGCAGGTACGGTAGTAGGTTTGAAGTTGTTTTGTGTTTAGTGAAACATTCAATAGGCGAGCTCTGGCCCACTTACTGTAGTCAACCGCCCCTCTGGGTGGTATTAGAGGGTTGTGGCGAAATTTGGCAACTTTCACGCGCCACTTGCGACGATTTGGTGTATTACAATAGAGAATTGTGTGTGTGTGTGTGTGTGTGTGTGGGGGGGTGTGTGTGTGTGTGTGTGCGCGTGCGTGCGTGCGTGCGTGCGTGCGTGCGTGCGTGCGTGCGTGCGGGGGGGGGGGGGGGGGGGGGGGGGGGGGGGGGGCGGCGGGGGGGGGGGGGGGGGGGGGGGGAGGGTTACGGTACCAGACTTTTGTCAAAACGAAGTACTAACAGATTCCGTCTCAATTCCAGGCCAGGCGACGGCCCCAGCTGGCCCTGGCGACGACCCGTGGAGGCCGGGGCCGGGCAGGCCCAACGGGTAGTGGGTCCCGTGGGGGCCGGGGCCGAAGGGCCATTAGCCCGGACGCCTCTGGGCAAATGCGGAAACAGCGTGTGACGTACTGCAGAGTTTGTCAAGGGAACGTGAGGGGTTCCAAGGCCAATCATATCTACAGGTACGGTATACTGTAGACGAAGAACTGTACAGGGTGTTTCGCGGGCAATAAAATTGGGGTGGAGCTCTGACGAATGGCGAATTTGCGTTGCGTGTAACATTGACATTGAGATATGGAACGAGCGCCAGCCTTCGCGAAGCTTCAATTTGAATGAACTCAATTTGAACTTGAATGCAGCGTATTATTGTCCGAAACTTGCTGAAACAAACTCAAATCGCAAAATTAGCTTAGAATTCAATCGGCGCCCCGAGATACCCCCGAATTATTTATAGTGTCGCCTTTATTGCTAGAAAATCGCCCAGAATGTGGAATTTTTGCGCAATTGTTACGCAATTTTTTTAGGCACCATGTCCAGAAAGCGCTATTTCGGTGCAGTCAGTGCAATTTTGGCTCGAAAATGCACTCCTCCGCCATATACCACACGGAACACGTCCATGCCAATAACGAGGCTCAAGTCTTGGACGATAGACCCCTGCTGAGAGTACGGTATTTCGTTGGTGTTTTGTATTCGGTAGTAGGTAGGTAGAATCGTACAGGGTAGTCTACTCTGTAGACGTGCCGCTAGGGTTACCTCTTTGTAAAATCTTAGAATTTTAGTTTGTGTGAATATTTAGTGTGAATATTTGAGAACATTGGACACTTGGCGTAGATTTTTGAGTTGGCACAAGTATTTTGTGAGTGTCATTCTTCCGGCCATTTTGCTAGTAACAAACACCCTGTAGCACAAGATCCCCAATCATTAAACAGTGATGGCACGCTGAAAATTTTGCTAGCTCGATTTTCTCCATCACTTCACCAGGCTTTGTCCTTTCCAGTTTCCACAGCAATTCCACCCCAAAATTGCCACTTTCACACGTTTTAAATTTCCACAATGAATAATATCATTTTCAGCCCGAGTTCAACCGTCTCCACCAGGAGTGCTTCGGTTCCGCCAGCTTCTCGGCGGGAGGCGGAGGGGGCTTTTTGGGCCGTCGCAAGAAGAATTCCACCATCCAAAATTCCACACTCGAGTGCAAGAAATGCGGAGCGAAAGTCCTAAAAGGGAGGGCGAAAGAGCACGTCTTCAAACACCTGGATTTGAAGCCGTTTTGTTGTTCGGCTTGTGAATTCCGGGCGGAGAGAGTGGAGAAAGTCAAGGCGCATATTAGGTAGGGGGGCGGGGGATGCTTAGATGGGAGGGGGATGCTGAGGGGGGGGGGGGGCGGGGGGGGGATGCTTTGAGTGGGTCGGAGTGAGGGCGGGGGACGCCTAGACATTGGGGGGGGGGGGATGCTTAGAGAGGGGGAGTGGGAGATGCTTTGAGTATGGGAGCGGGGGTGGGGGTGTGAGGGAGGGTCTGGAAAGTGGACGGACGGAGGGAGAATTGAGGGATAGGGTAGAGAGGGTACTGGAGCAGGGTGTGGCACGTACTTGGGGGGGGGGGGGCTGTGAATAGGGGTGCGTTTGCAACTTTCATCTCCCCCCTTCATTCCTTCACAGGGAGGCGCACAAGTCGCAGGGTGTGACGGCGATAGCGCTGGACGCCAGCAAAGAGTCCCAACCTCTGTACGAAGAGACATTCTTGGAGTGCTTCGATAAGAGCGCGCCCAATTTGCCCCCGGGCGATTGGAAAACTGGAGCGGCCGCTACTTCCGCCGAATAATAGTTAAAAGAAAATTATTGTGAAAGTCGAAATTCTGATCAGATTGTGTGCATTTCGACTGCGAAATTTGTGCAATTTCGTGTGCACGTTTATTGATATTTTGTCATGGTGGAAGATGTGTGCTTTTCGTGCACTTTTCCTTGTATTTTAGTTCCCATTATACGTTTGGGGTGTCTGTGTGTGACCTTTCTATTTCTTTGCCGGCGCTCGCTGTTTTGTAAGATGAGTAGGCTCGCGCGCACCTTTTGTGTATTGTTGATAGGCTCTCTAGGCTCTGTTATGTAGCACTAGGCTAGTGTGTAGCAAGTTCGTACGTGCTGAGTCTGTGTGTTCTTTGGCTAACTAAGGATCTGCTATATTTCCATGTTGTAAATGGATTTTTCACCGGCTAAGACAATGGTTAGTTCCCATGTTGTGAACTGTGTCACTGGCATATTTGCAAGCTTGCGAGCGAGTTATTTTGATAGCATTTTGGTGGTGTTTTATGCATATATTTTTCTCCGTTTCACAGTTTCCCACCACCCCTCCAGTGCTAGAGGACAGCGGCGAGGAATCGGTTCCAGAGTGGCCGCAGTTCGCTGATTGTAAGGGTATTTTCGACTAGAAAATGATTGAAATATAAGTTTCAATTAAATTTCAAGCGATTGATTCAATTAAACTAAGCATGAAGAAATAAATCGATATAATTTCTCCTTTCCACAAATTTTCGAAATAAAAATTCAAATATCCCGCCATTACAGTACCCCCTCTGATGGACTTTGAGCAGCAGCGTCAGAGAGGGGGCAGCAACAGTCGTCTGGCGGCGGGGGGCAAAGCGACCTCTAAGTGCAAGCCTGAAATGAACGATAATAGGGACGTCGCCTGCTATCTTGTCACCAAACACTCCTGGAAGGGAAAGTGGGTGGAGATTTGGCGTAATTTAGGTGTTTTTGGATGGAATTTTTATGCGGAGAGGTGATTTTTGCTGGGTATTGGCGAATGTTTGGTGTATGAGAGAAATTGCTATGAAATCGGTCGGCTGCAGGAAAAAGTGTGATATGATTTTTTTTTTGTCAACATTGGTATTGGAACTATAATCGCAGAGAAAATTCTATTTAGAGGTATTGTAATTAGAACTGTGGGGAAATTATATTCAGGTACCGCCGTATTTTCTCAGTGGGTACTTTGGGGATTACCACCTACAATCCGTCGACGTCTGAAGTCACGAATCAGGTTTGGTATTGTGAACCACTTGCAAATTATGTCGAGATTTTGTTGTAACGATGCCTAGCATCCAAATCCTACCTTGAATGCCAGTTTTTTTCACTTCTTTTTTGAATTTCTATCAAAAATACGAAAACGCCCTGTATTTTCCTGCTTCAGTGGGTCTATTCCGACGTCTATTTCGTGCACCCCCAACTCAAGTCGGGGGCTCTGCCCGGGGAGTTTATTCTAGCCATTAGACAACCCAACAATAAATCGGACCAAATGAGATTTAGTTCCCCTGACTATATGCAGGATTTGATCACGCAAAGCTTGAGGTTTAGACATTTGTTCGCCGACAGGGGACAGAGACAGAATAGAAAGGTATTGTGGTGTGTTTTGTGGTATTCTGTGTAATTTGTGGTGTAGCTTTAATATGGTCGAGCCTTATATCCCTACTGAGATTGCAAAGATGCTTGCTTGAACACCGATGGGTTACTGTAGGTCGCGATAGATTCAAATTTTTTGAGACTCGATCATGGTAAGGAACGATCAGTGAGTGACATTTGCAAAACCTATCGAAAGAGCCCAAGATCGCCTCTCTACGACTTTCCAACGGCGAGATCTGAGAGCGTTACAGACGGACGCACGCACGCACTCCCTGGCGCAGTCTCTCTCTCAGGTAGCGCGGCTGTCGCCCGGCTTGGGCCAGGCCAAAGAAACGTCAATTTTCCGCACGCTAACTTCGAAAATCGCACCAATTTTACTGTAATTTTCCACGCAATTATTCTCAGCGCGTCAACGCCTACAAGCACCAGTGGAGCGACAATCGCATATCGATCATTTTGGAGGTTGGGGACGCGGGATTATTACAGTTGGACACGAGAGGACATATTGTGGCAGAATATTATTACAAGGATTTGTTGGAGATCACCAAGGTTTGAATTGGTATTGATTTGTTGTTTTTTAGTTTTGTGGTTTTTTAATGGATTGAAATCCAAAAAGTTTGCTATTTTAAGTATTTGAGGTGGTAGAATGTGGCTGGTTGCTTGCCAATTAATATTGTATTAATGTTTTTGTGCGGTGGAATTTACAGTTGCTAACACCCTGTAACTGCCACATTGCTTATTGTTTTTGCGGATCGTTTGTTCCGCAATCCCTCAATCGGAATCCTTGATTCATCCGAAAATCCTGATAGAATGTTGATAAATCGAAATTTGATTCGTTTTGATTTATTGACAACTGAGATCATTATATTTTGTCTATTAACTAATATTAACTTAATGACAACTTCGTTAAAATTAATAATTATTTTAATTCAGATGGCCGACTACCCGGGTGGCTTCTGCGTCGAGTGCGGCAATCAGCGGAGAAGGGTACTGTAATGATGAAATTTTGAAATGTTATTTTGTTTTTCCTAATTTTTCCTAATTTTTCCTAATGATGAAATATTTTCCTATTTTAGCACCTGTTCGCCTGTCAAAACTCGGACGAGTTTATCCAAGAAATTCTCAGAGCGGCCTATGAGAATTTGGGCGCTTCTGTGAAATTGAACCAATCCACAATGTCCCTCCAGCAGTACGTACTCACCAGGCTGGGCAACTGCGGGTGCGTTCGTCTGTCTTACTGTAACTTAGGAGTTTGAATTTTGAATTTTTTTCTTAGGAGCGACGAAAAGGTCACCTCCATAGTCGAGTTCACGGTGCAGAAAGTGTCACGGCGGCACGCGGTGCGAATTAATTTTTTTACTGAAATTGTGACGATTTTTGAAAATTGTGAGTTTTGCAACATTTTAGAACCCCCTGAGAAGACTGCTGTGCTTTAGCGAGACGTGTCTAGTGGAAAGGGACTATGCTACCTATATGGCTGTGTGCTCTAGGCCTTTGATGGAGGTATTTTTAATTTGTGGAAATTCGAGAAAATAAAACTTGAATTAATAGTCAAGTGATAGTAATTCTAAGAAAGTTAATGGTAAAAGCGGCGGAATCGAAACTTGTTTCCAACAAAAATGTAAAATTTTGTTTGTTGTTGTTTTCAAGTATTTTATTTTTGATTGCGATAATTTTTAGAATTGTGCTCCTTCAGATTTCTTGCCTGATTCGCAGCGAGGCGGATCCGCAGATGTTCCAAATTGAGTACGAAAGTGGGGACATTCGCAGCTACACGGCCACAGAAAGGTATGCCACGAAATTTGTGCGCAATTTTTGTCCTTTGTAATTTGCAGTAATCACAGCTTGCCTTTCTTCAAGTCAGTTTCACACCATATTTTGTCGGCCGTTAGGAATTTTGCTTACACATTAGTATAAAAGTTAACGGTAGTTTTGTTGCATTGCTCGTGTAGCGCAGGGTCACAAAATTGCGAATCAACTGTAGACAATTTGTATTTTCGTGCACATATTTATCTGCAACAATAATTGCTCCAATACGCTATTTTCTCAAGCTCCCTGTAGGAGTGGGCACTATTGGAAGATGAGTGGTACTTAGTAGGCCTAGGGGGTGCCCTTATTCGAGTATTTCCTTTATTTCACGCATTATTCACAGAGACAACATTCTCGCTTCTCTGCTGGACGGCGTGCGTGCTTCGGGCAATGTGGATGTGTACGTCCGTAGCAGCCAGAGTGACAGGGGCTACAGACTGACTCCCTTCAACTGCAATCTGGACGAGGAAGGAGAGAGCACCGTCGTCAGACAGCTCATCTCCCAGCCGGGTGGGGTTACCCGGGATCTTGGACCCGGAATGTATGTAGGAAGGATTGGGCTGGTAATGCCTGTGCAATGCCAAGTGTCGTTTGCAGGAAAACGCTATCACCAAAATAAAATAATTCCAGTGTTACAACTGAGCTAGAGTGTTTCCGCGCTTTTGAAATCGATTTTGATGTTTGAATTCGATTAGAAATTTAAATTGAAGTACAAAAATTGTAGGCTCCGTCCGCTGGGTGGAGGCCGTGCGACGCTTCAACGCCAACGTGCCTTACAGCGGCCTACTGTATCCCGCGTCACAAGAGGTGCCGTATTTTATTTTTGTTTATTTTAAAACTTTTGTGCAAGTGCAATGATCTCTAATTTTCGTAAATTTCAGGGAATTTTCGCCCCGAACAAAGAGCGGCTGATAGTGAACGCGATAGTGGCCGTACTAACGGCCGCCGACCAATGTTTGTCCCCTACGGATTTTGAGACGATTTTCCAAGCGCTTCACAGGCTGTTCGCCTCCAAAGCCGGATTCGCCGCCTTCACACAGACGCAGGGGTTTGTGGTGAACGTTTTTCGATCGAAATTGTAATAATTTGCTAAATTAAACAAAACTCATTGCATAGAAGCTTGACGATGAACTCAGGCGAACGAATAATGTTTGCCGGGGGTAGGAATTCCGGCATTGTTTTTAATTTGCGATCGATTCCATCGTGTTATTCCCAAAATACTAAATTAATTCCGCAGTCCAAAATTTGACCCTAGAATCGAAAGTTAGTTTCTATAATCAAAAATTAATTTAAAAATAAATACTCTATGTTCCAAATCCAAGATTGTTTCCAAAACTATGTTTCCAAAATCCAAACCAATTACTTCCCAGAAGAAGTAGTATTATGCAGGGTACGCGAGCGTCTGGGGACGATGTGTGTTGCTGTCTTGAAAAAGAACCACGAGGCCATCGACCACGCCGTCGTCGACATGCTCTGCGCGCTCATGCAGGTGTGTATACGGTAGCTACACCGCGGGAATTTGAAATCGAATTTTTGAAGTTGGAATTGGTGAAGATTATGGTGTACTGCGAGATTGCAAAATACGCTGAGAGGCTCGTACCGCGAGCGTTACCGGGATTTGCGTTACCGGGATTTTGCATTACCGGGATTTTGCATTATCAGGGGTTTGCATTACTGGGATAATGATATCACCGGGATTTGCGCTGCAATATCGGTTTTGCAATATCGGGATTTTGGAACGCCTTGAATTGAGAGGGCGAGACAGTGAGGTTCCGACTTTCACTGACGCTTTTACAGCATGCCAGTTTGGAAAAGTGTCCGCTCACTTTTACACTATGTTGTTTTGCAGCCCATGCACTCGGGCTACGAACTTCGAACGGAACAATTGAACAAGACTGCCCTATTGTCCAGTCGCGCGTTCATCGAGCACCTGCTGGACGTCATGGCCAGCCACGTGGTATGGGGGAGAATTTGAACTTTTGAATTTAGCGCTACCGTAATCCTTGCCTTGGAGTTGGTTAGTGATGGTGGTCGTGTAATATGTCGATTCCGGGGTTTTCGGGTGTGGGGATCGCGAATCCGGGATCGATTTTGCCCTATTTTACTGTATGAATTCACTTTGCATAATCCTCATAAAACAGGCGCGGGGCTCCGGGGCTCTGGTGATCTCCAGCCTGCTGGACTTCTTCACCTACGCCATCTGCGCCCCCTACAGCGAGACCACTCCTGGGGAACAGTTCGACGCCCTGCTCACTCTGGTGGCTGAAAGAGGACGGCTGTTCTACAAGCTGTTCCAGGTTTGTGCAGATAGGAGAGCTACAACTGCTTGGTGGCTGTGGGCTTTGTTAGGTCAGAGTTGCCCCTTCACTCCAACCCTCTGGGAGAATACCTCCCTCCCTCCTTCCCTCCCCCCCCTCCCTCCCTTCCTCCCTCCCTCCCTCCCTCCCTCCCTCCCTCCCTCCCTCCTTCCCCCCTCCCTCTCTCCCTCCCTCCCTTTCTCCCTCCCTCCCCCCTCCACCCTCCCCCCCCCCTCCCCCCCCCCCGCATTATCACAACATTGCCACCTTATGACCACTCTCCTCTCAGGTCTCCTCCATGACGATAGTGAAAGGCGCCGGTCTGGTGATGAAGGCTTTGATAGAGGAAGCTGATGAGGAAACTTCCAAAAGAATGCAGGAATTGGCGTTGATGGAAGGGGCATATTTGAGCCACTTGAAACTGGCACTGTTTACTGACAGCAAGGATATCAGACTGCTGACCAACAGGTGATGGGGAGTGATGGTGTAATTTTTGAGAATTGTTCGGTAGATTGCGCAATTTTGTCAATTTCTTTGATGAGTTTGAAATTGATTTTTGAAATAAATTTGGAGAGTAAATAAATTGGATTTAGGTGTTTAGGTTTATGAATTTAGATTTTAGAAAATTTTGTTTTACAATTTTTGGCACAAAGTGTTAAAATTTTGCGTAGTTTGCTCGCGAATTTTGCTATTTTTTCGCAATTATCTTCAATTTCAGACAGCTCAGTCGCCGTCTGATCGCTCTGTGGACCACCGGCAACTACAGCGCCATAGGACTGCTCTCCAGGATTACTGTAAGAGCAAATTGTGAATTTTCAAAATTTGAATATTCAAAATTTTGCGCCAATTTTCAGCCCAAAGGCCTGTTGAACTATTTGGACAGTGAGGAGAAAGCTCCCGCCTTGGAGGAAGAGCTGATTATGATCCGGAACAATCTCAGCGTGGCGAATGTGGGTGAAATTTGGATTTAAAATAAGAATTTTTGTGTTTAAATTTTGAGACATCTGTCATTATCTTCTTACATTATAATGCATTTTGAAGATGTAAATGGCTTGGTTTTTCGCTCGCGATGAATGTTGTGAATGAATAGCTAGTGTATTTTGATTTTCGAGTAGTTGGAAGTTATTGTATTATTTAATTTTGCTTTCCAAAATTCGAAGCCAGTAAAAAGATAACAATTTCAGAGCCAGGATCAGCGGTCGAACGTGCTGGCACAGCAGATTTTGGACGTGCAAAGGTAGATTTTTCGTCAGATTTTTTTGTAAAATCTGTTGACAATTTTTGCAAAATACATTTCAATTTGTTCCCTAATAATTTCAGATCCATCGAACGCCAATTGGACGGCCTCATGGAGCACTGGAGAATTCGTCAGAAATTCCAGTTTTTGAAAAAGGAGGTAGACTTTTTTAACTCTTACACAATTTTCAGTGAATTTTGGCTCACTTCTGGACTTTCATTTGCAGGAAAAACCCCAGCAAAAGCCCGTAACCCTGAGAAAACCCCGGCAGAGAGTTAGGGCCGCCGCAAATTGGAACATGTTCTACTATCAGTTTGCCAAAGACCACTCGAAGTGCGACCTGATATGGAATCACAAGGTAAAACTTTTTGTATAGTCGTTTGCTAGACTTATTTTTGGCCGTGGTGCAGAGATTTCTATAAGTGGTACTTTGCGAGTTGCCCACGCTACAGTAGTCTTGTGTACGGTGGGTCGTGTGCGGCTAATTTTTGCGCCGAACGTTGCGAAAATCTGTGTCGTGCACACTGCAAACGATATTTGGGCCTTGGCGGCATAGCTTCCGCTTGAATAATTGGGGTCTCAGCTGTTCGACCGGTGTGCGTGAGGTTTCTGTGACTATCAAAGTGTACAGTTTGTAACTGCAACTTGACAAATTTGCGGGGCGAAAAATCGAATACAAATTTAGACGCGAGAGGAAGCCAGGGAGGGTCTGGAGAACGAATTGCGCGGCCTCCATGCGGACAAAGAGGTCACAATGGCCGTCCCCATCTCCTGGAATTACAGCGAGTTTGAGGTATGTATTTTACTTAAATTTAATGCACCTAAGAGTGCGTATTTGTTCAAGTCTAATTTTGTCAGGTGGTCTACCCCAGCCTCAGTGACGAGGTCAAGATAGGGGACTACTATTTGCGAATTCTACTGGAGGAGGACAAGAACGAGAGCGATCAACCGACGCCCATTCACAAGCCGTGAGTGGGGGAGAAGTGAATTTCGAAGTTGTTGATGTGTGGTTTTTGAGAGTTTAGAAGTGAACTACTTGCCCCCTTTTCTCCCTCCCTCCCTCCCTCCTTCCCTCCCTCCCCTCCCTCCCTCCATCCCTCCCTCCCTCCACCTCCCCCTCCCTCCCTCGTTCCCCGTCTCCACCCCCTCCCCCCTCCACGTCCCTCCCCTTCCCCCTCTCTTCCTCCTCCCTCCCTCCTCCCCCTCCCCTCCCCCTCTCCACGTCCACGTCAATCCCTCCCTCACTTCCCTCCCCCGGCAGTCCTTGCCCCCCCCCCTCCTTCTACCCCCCTCCCCCACCCCCTTCCCTTCCTCCCATTTCGCTCTCTTTCAACATTTCCCAATTCACGGTCAATTGTTCCAGCTACGAGTTCTTCAACGAAGTGTACCACCGCGTGTTGCTCAGCTCTAAGATTTCCATGCGCTGTTTGTGTTTGAATGCTATGGGCGTCACTTACGCGAGACATCACGAGAGCATTGGCCCATTCACGGACACGAAGTACATTGTGGCTATGCTGGACAGGGTGGGTGGTGAAATATAACACAATTGGTAATTTGACAATGTAGCGATTAGTTGGATGAAGTTGTATATGGACTGAAATTTGGGAAAAGTGTCAAAGTTCTTCAAAAATAAGTTTCGAAGGCTCACTTTTGGAAAATTGGGAGGACGAACTCGATTTTGTAAACGTAGTTTTTGTCTTGCTTCTTTAAAATATTCCCTCAATACTTGTACTGTGCTACATTACAGACCACTGACAAAGGGGAGCGCGACTGCCTCCTGCGTCTGTTGAGCAAGCTGATACTGTGCCGGGTTAGACAATCCGTATTTTGCAAAAATTTTTGTCTACGAATTCGCGAATTTTGATACAAATTTCCTCAGGACAACGTGCGGCAAATGATCAACGCTGGATTGGTGTCGCATTTGGTGGATTTGGCCACTTTGGCGCACCTGCACGTCTCTAGGGCGCCCACCCCTAATCAGGTATCCTTGTTT
Source organism: Linhomoeus sp. GSCO2_2 (assembly GCA_030248115.1). NCBI lineage: Eukaryota > Metazoa > Nematoda > Chromadorea > Monhysterida > Linhomoeidae > Linhomoeus > Linhomoeus sp. GSCO2_2. The sequence continues at coordinate 14,497 of JASAMZ010014225.1, read as the reverse complement.
TGAATTTATTGTAATAAACTTATTCAACATAGTTTGCATTAATTTCCAATAACAGCCATTATATCAAATTGGAGGGACTTGCAAAAGTTATGCAATAATGCGTGCAGTGAATCGACCGTTATTCAAAATATATTTTGCATTAATTTTCAACGACAGGGATTTTATCAAATTTATTAGATTTGTAAGATTGATGCAATGATGTATACAACAAATCGTGCAAATGTGGAGTAAGACTAAGTAATAAATTAATAAAACTTGATTGGAAGAGCAATTGTTTGAATGAAGTGATGAAAAGTGCAGGTAATGGTGAATTATTGAAACCCGTTTTGAAATAAAGATAAAATCTAATTAATTTTGGTGAATTAAATTTTATTTTCAGACCAACACGATAGAGGCGTCGGCGGAAATGACGCGCGAAGGGGCCAAGGAGTGGTATTACGCGGCCGGCGACGGAAAGAGGGAGGGACCCGTCAGTCTGGAGGAGGTACACGCGGTACATTATACAGGGTGTTTTTTTTAATCTATCAAATCGGAAATCTTAATAACTTTTGCGTGAGTTAACCTAGGCGAACGCAACTTGCACACGATAGACACAAAACTATACCATTACATGTGTTGCAAAATGGTTTGATTTCACAGCAACCTCCACAAGTTTTGGGCGGTTAAAGTTGAGGTCTCAAATTTCCTGATAGGGCCGCACTGGAAAGTCTATAACTCTTGCAACATCCGGCAAACTTTCACGCGACTTGCGCCGTTAAATGGACAAGAAAATGAGCGTTCATATGCCGCAAAGATTGACTCTGTAGCTTAAATAGCGCCAATGTTACAGTTCGTCAAAGTTGGCCAGGAAGTGCTGCCGCGGAAGCCTCCTTGTCGAGTAGTGGCGCCAGTGCTGAACAGGCCGAGCGATGGCACTTCCTGGCCAACTTTGACGAACTGTAACATTGGCGCTATTTAACCTGCTGTTCTTCAGCTGGATCTGTGCGGATCTAATGGCATCCGTGCGGTTCTTCTGTACGGCCGCTAGAGAAGAGCTACAGCGGAGATCGACACATCAGCAGATTCCCCGGACGATTTCATGAAGATCGAGCTTTGTTGCGCGAAGATCCGTTGCGTATTTCGGAAGTTATGCATGATTTCCCAGTTGAAAAGATCCGCAAAATGTAAAATACGCATTGGCGCAATGCGAGTTTTCCGATTTTGACGAAATTTCAACACGTGATAGAGCTCGAAAAGACGCATCCAACGCAAGTTACCGCATGTCGCTACGATGCACCGTTCACGAGTTATGGCATGCCAAAGTTTGCGCTGCTTATTCATCCCTATGACCCCTAGTTGAAGTAGGACAAACTGTAGGCCATAACTCGTGAACGGTGCATCGTAGCGGCATGCGGTAACTTGTGTTGGATGCGCCTTTTCGAGCTCTATCACGTGTTGAAATTTGGTCAAAATAGGAAAACTCGCATTGCGCCAATGCGTATTTTACATTTTGCGGATCTTTTCAACTGGCAGATCATGCATAACTTCCGAAATACGCAACGAATCTTCGCGCAACAAAGCTCGATCTTCATGAAATCGTCCGGGGAATCTGTTGATGTGTCGATCTCCGCTGTAGCTTTTCTCTAGCGGCCGTACAGAAGAACCGCACGGATGCCATTAGATCCGCACAGATCCAGCTGAAGAACAGCAGGTTAAGCTACAGAGTCGATCTTTGCGGCATATGAAAGCTCATTTTCTTGTCCATTTAACGGCGTAAGTCGCGTGAAAGTTTGCCGGATGTTGCAAGAGTTATAGACTTTCCAGTGCGGCCCTATCAGGAAATTTGAGACCTCAACTTTAACCACCCAAAACTTGTGGAGTTTGCTGTGAAATCAAACCGTTTTGCAACACATGTAATGGTATAGTTTTGTGTCTATCGTGTGCAAGTTGCGTTCGCCTAGGTTAACTCACGCAAAAGTTATTAAGGTTTCCGATTTGATAGATTAAAAAAAACACCCTGTAGTTTTGAGAAATGTCAAAATTTTCAATTTGAGAATTTGTACAGTTTAGAATGATTTATTTGTGAAATAGTTACAAAGTTGCGAGGTTTGGTGAGAATTCCGCTACCTATTGTGGGGCTGGTTTGGAAATTGTCATGTTCGTCCGGTCTTTATAAGATTGAAAAATCGTGACTTTTTATTTGTATTGTAATAATTCCAAAACCTCGCTTGTTTTCCAGCTCAAAACCCTCCACACAGAAGAAGCCGTGTTCGGGCGCACCCAAGTCTGGGCTCAGGCGAGTCGTCGAAACTTTTTGACTTTGTAAAAGTATACAAATCTAAATTTTTTCTCAATCTCTCAGGGCCTGGAAGGCTGGAGACCCATGCAGAATGTCTGCCAATTGAAGTGGTCTCTATTAGCCTCTGGGACCCAAGCCATGAACGAGACACAATTGGCCGTTTTGTCACTGGATATGCTCATCAAAATCTGCCATTACTACCCCAGCAGGTGGGAGATTTTATTGTTACTTTTGGTGATATTTGGATTTTGGTAGGTCGTCGGAGCGAATATTTATAGTGGCGAATTCGTGATCCGCGCCAACCGTACCCCGTAATCGGTATGACAATAATAGGTTTTCGCAATGCACAAGAATTGCAACATTTTTGTGCATTTTGAAAGAATTGTGAAACTCGATTCCATAACAATGGCTTCGTCGAATAGTGAAACCAGAATAGCTTTGTTTACTCGTCTTCTAACACAAATTTGCGCGGATGTACACATTGTTGTTGACAAAGATTTTTCGAAATTTTCGTTTTTCCAGCACTTTTTTCTCGAAATTCACCACATTCTAGAGACGAGGACCAGTGCGTGGTTCGTCCCGTTCCCAAAGTGAAAAAGATTTTGTCTCAACCCAACCACATGCCCCACGTGGTGCAACTTTTGTTGACATTCGACCCACAACTGGTGGAGAGAACCGCTCAACTGCTCTATTTGGTCGTGCAGGTGGGTTTCTGTGTAGTAGTGGTGGTGATGAATGGGATGGGGGGTGGGAGTCCCCCCCCCCCAATTCGGAATCAGTGCCCCTCTAATACTCGCTCCTTCTTCCCATGCTACTTGCGAATGGGCGTCTCTCGGTTATGCGAGCGTCTCCTTTATTGGAATAAGCACCCCACATAGAATGGCCCCTAACTTGCGCTACCTCTCTGGAATAATCACCCGCCTCTAATAAACGGCCCCCTCCCTTGTCCAAAACTCCCGCCAGTGGGCACCCAGTATACTTTTATACCGGCGCATTTTCCCTCGAAGACTCACATTTCCGATATTTCCACATATACTTATTCCACAGGACAACCCCTTCGTGTCTCGTCTCTATCTGACCGGAGTGTTCTTCTTCATACTGATGTACACGGGCTCCAATGTGCTGCCCATAGCCAGATTCCTCCACTACACACACATGAAGCAGGCATACAGGGCGCAGACCGTGAGTGGGATTTGGTTATTGGGGAAGTTTTTGGGTGAATTGCAGAGTTTGGGGGGGGGGGGGGAGAGGTTTAGTGGTGTTTCGTTGGGATGGGCGAGTGCGCTCTACATTTTGTGACTTGGTGGTTTTGGTAAGGGCCAGAGTTTGGGTCGTGATGTCGGCAAGTTTTCTGAGTATTTTGCTACTGTGTAATTCTTCTATGTTGAGCTATTAATCCGGTGTTCTTTGGAAGTCAATTTGTACATTTCGTCCTCCATTTTGACAACGTTCAGTAGCACTCTACACCAGTTTGGAGTTCTTTTTCAGTTATGTTATTCTCGCCCAATTCAGACCAAAGCGGACGCTGTCATAGCGCAAAGTGTGTTAGGACCATTGCTGCCTGAAGCTGCAGTGTACTATCTGTTGAATCACGGCAGCGAAAAGTATGCAGAGGTGGTTTTGGGCGAATTCGACAACCCCGAAGTCATTTGGAACGGCGAGATGAGGTGTTTGAAGTTCATTGAATTTAATTGAATTGTTTAATTTAATTGTTTAATTGTTTAATTTAATTGAATTGAAGTTGTAAGAGGGTGTGTTTGTTGTGCGCGAGACGCGATGATTTTGTGAAATTGATGATTTTGCAAGTTTTAAGCGGAGTGAACAAATTGTGTGGTGGTTTGTGATCTTTTTAGAATAAATAAATAAGTGTGAAATACAACAGTCAAAATTTAGTTCACGACGTTTAAAAGTTTGTTGACATTTTGTACGACTTGAAATTTCTTAGTGGAATGTTGTGTGAAAAGTTTTTACTTTTAGTAGTTTCGTATCATGCCTTCAATCTTTGATAAAGGTTGATTACCTGAGTTTTCTATTTCTATCGAAATCCTGTGCTAGACTTCAATTTTCGCCAACATTTCTCCTCCAATCATCTCAACTTTCACACAAACTCCCACTATAATTCAGACGTCAAATGATCGAGAAAATCGCTTCTCACGTGGCTGACTTCTCTCCCCGCCTCCCCAGCAACGTCAAGGCAATCTACCAATTCTGCCCAATAGCACCAATAGCCTATCCGCAATTGGAAGACGAATTGTTTTGTCACATCTACTATTTGAGACACCTTTGTGATACGAGCCGATACCCGGACTGGCCCATTTTGGAACCGGTGGGTTATAATGGAGATTTGAATATTTGAAATTGGAATTTCGAGGTGTATAACTTCAGCACTTCGGGTATTGGAGGAATGAAATTGAAACGTTAGCAATACGTGAAGTGAAGTGTTCAAATATTAAAATCTGGAAATCAAAATTTGAAGCATGAATTTGTAAATTCAAAATCTATTGTATACGTTTTCAGCATTTGAGGTATGAAATTTGAAAGTTTAACACGTGGAGTGTTGAAGTATAACTGAAATTCTTGCCATGAGATATTATGTGTGGTTGTAAATTGTTTGTTTGTAGTGACGGTCATGATCTTGTGAAACATGGATAAATCCTTGCATAGATTGGGCATTCTGTCTTTGCTAATGCGCCGAACTTCTAGAAATCCGCACAACTTTTTAAAACCACCTTACTTGCTCCACATACGTGACGTTTGTGAAATCTCACCTCTCTCTGCTCAATCTCAACAAATTCCAATTTCACGCCTCCCTGTACACAAAATCCCACACACCACAACATTTTCAGGTGACCTTTCTAAAAGCGTGTCTGACAGCCTGGCACGAGGAAATCGAGAAAAAGCCACCCAGTATGTCTGTGGAAGAAGCCTGTCAGACGCTCAACATTACACTGGACGCCGCAGAGTGAGAATTCAGGGTGTAATTTGGCGTGAATTGTGACGCGAAGTGTAAAATTAATGATTTTTAGTGAGGTCGAAAGCGTCATTCGCAAGGCTTACTTCAAGCTGGCGCAGAAATACCACCCGGACAAGAATCCAGAGGGCAGGGTGGGTGGAAGTTTATTTTGTATTGATAATTTTGAAAATTATCAGTGTGAATTTGTTGCAATGAGGCGGTCTTTCTCGTCTCTTCGAGCGCAGCTACACATCGGTTGCTTTGGACTCTGAAATTTAGTTTCATGATTAACTCGAAAATTAAACTATCCCAAACAGTACAGGGTGGCGCACGTATCTGTTCCCGATTCTATTTGATCATAACTCCGTCATTTCGAAAGGAATCTTCCTGAAATTTTCACACAATACAGACAAACCTTTAGAATTTTTGGCATTCAAACTTCGATCAATTCCATGGCATAACTCTCAAGTTATGATCTTATACGTGACCACCGTCCTCTTCTGCGGCCTGCTCGCAGCGTACCAGGCCATCTCCTTCTTCCTCTTCTCCATTCAAAACAGGCTGCGTATTTCAGCTATTCAGTAATAGTAAAGCACTTTTTCGATTTCTTACCCCCATCAGATAAAAGTCAAGATTTCGAAACTGTTCTGAGTTTTCATAGCAGACGCTTTTGCGTTTGTCAGGCCGTCAGGCGGCGAGACCAACAAAAGCTGACCATTTCTACTAAAATTGCTACAACTGCTGATTTACTGCGTGAATTTTAATGATATTTGCAGGAACAAAATTTTAAATGTGTGTCTATGCTATGTCAAAATTTGAGGAAGATCCGTCTGAAAATGCCCGAGTCATTGCCAAATAGAATTGGGAACAGATACGTGCGCCACCCTGTACATTCTACAATTTTAAAGCTCTGCGCTTGAACTGCAAACCGAAACTCCAGAAGTGTACTCTAAAATTGTACTTTCGTTAGTCTCTCAACTTCGACTCCTATAGAATTGAGCTAGAAAACAGAAGAAAGCCACAGGCAACTTCACAGCTGTTATGTCGTCTGAGTAGATATTATTAAAATCAATGGCACACAAACTAATTAATTTGATCTTTTACAGGAGATGTTCGAGCGCATCAACGCCGCATACGAATTTCTGTGCAGTAAGGCGTCAAGACAGGCGGTCGCAGGACCCGACCCCAATCGACTGCTGTTGTGTCTGAAAGCGCAATCCATTGTCTACAGTAGGAATATGGAGGGTGGGTGATATAGTCGAGAGTTTTTGGTGGATTTTGACAGATTTGAGTGTAGGCGTCGCGTCGGTATAGGCGGCGGACTCTACCGAAGCGCATTTGTCTTGTGGAGAGCGTGCTTGTCAATATTTGATGTTTCACTGGTTTTCTTTGAATTGATCAGAATTGTGAAGTTGCTACATGTTTGTATTAGGCGTCGGTATAGGCGGCAGACTATACCGACGACATCTGACTCCATCCTATCAGTATAACCATCGGAAAACTACTACGGGTGCTGTGTTGCTCGAATGAGCGTCAGTATAGTCCACCTACATTGACGCTTTCGCTGCGTGACAAGTAGAAATTCGTCCAGCTGCAACAGTAGTTGTTTTCTTTGCCTCGCTGGGCACAATTAACCTGGCGTCTGTATAGTCCGCCGCCTATACCGACGCTTTTGTGTATAATGGATCCTTTTCGGTGTACATTTTCTCGAAAACGGTGGCAAAACTACCGTATTTCTCGCGTCCGCCGCCTGTACCGACGCTTAGTTCACTTTGTTCAGAGCTCTCCCCCTACAAGTACGCCGGCTATCCCCAACTCATAAAGACGATTCGCTTCGAAACAAAAGACGAAGCATTGTTCTCCAAAGGCGCCCCACTCTTGGACGCGGCGGTGGAACTGTGCTTTTTCACTTTGAATTGCTCCGCTTTGAATGCCGAACAGCTGAGGAGGGAGAACGGGCTGGAGGTACGGTGTAGTGGATATTGCAGTGTGGGGTTACCCGTGATTTTGTACCCATAGAAGTTGTAGAATTCATGACTACTTACATTGGTATGCATACCATATTTGCATACTGTGTGCGTCTAGAACTGTGCTACGTGCCTTTAGTACATGCTGCGTTATCGCATTTCGAAGTGTTTATAGAACATAATATACAGGGTGTCCCACGGTGGGTGTTTCAACTTTGATGAGCTCTCGCGCGCCGCTGCGTTGGCCGATTTTGCTGAAATCGTGCACATAAGTGCTACCAAGTGTAACTTAGACACCTGCAAAATTTCAGCGCCCTACACTAATTCACACGTGAATCCGGCCCCAAAACGCATAAGATGACAATTTGAGTTGGCTCGTTGGCTTGTGGCAGCTACAAATGTAGGTGGACTAGACTGACGCTTATTCGAGCAACACAGCACCCGTAGTAGCCTTCTGATGGTCACACCGATAGATGTCGTCGGTATAGTCTGCCGCCTATACCGACGCCTAATACAAACGCCTAGCAACTTCACAATTCTGATCAATTCAAAGAAAACCAGTAAAATATCAAATATTGACAAGCATACTCTCCACAAGACAAATGCGCTTCGGTACAGTGCACCGCTTATGTCGACGCCTACACTCAAGTCTGTCAAAATTCACCAAAAACTCTCAAATATATCACTCACCCTCCATATTCCTACTGTAGACGATGGATTGCGCTTTCAGGCACAACAGCAGGCGATTGGGGTCGGGTCCCGCGACCGCCTGTCTTGACGCCTTACTGCACAGAAATTCGTATGCGGCGTTGATGCGCTCGAACATCTCCTGTAAAAGATTTAAAAATTAATAGGTTTGCGTGATTGATTTCAATTAAAGCTACTCAGACAAAATAACAGCTGTGAAGTTACCTGTGGCTTTCTTTTGTTTTCGAGCTCAATTCTAGAGGAGTCGAAGTTTAGAGACTAATAGAGCGTAGCTTCAGAGTACAATTTTTGAGTGCACGTCTGGAATTTTGCTTTACAGTTCAAGCGCAAAGCTTAAGTGTAGAATGTACTGTTTGGGATAGTATAATTTTCAATTAATCAAAAAAAAGAAAATAAAATCAAAAATAAAATTAACGCAGTATATCAGCAGTGAAGAATTTAGTAAAAATGGTGAGCGTTGTCCGCTGCATGCAACGCAAAGGGTTCTATGAAACCAAACAGTCGAAACTTGACTTATTGTGTAAAAAAAGACGAAGAGAAGAGAAAAGAGAGGAAAAAAGAAAAAAAAAAAAAAAAAAGAAGAAAAATCAAAGGTAAAAAAAGACTTTCAATGGGAGTAAAAAAAACGGGAACACCAGACGCGTTAAACCGCAGAGTCCAAAGCAACCGATGTCTAACTGCGCTCGAAGAGACGAGAAAGACCGCCTCATTGCAACAAATTCAAACTTCATAATCTCTAAGATTATCGATACAAAATAAACTTTCACCCACCCTGCCCTCTGGATTCTTGTCCGGGTGGTACTTCTGCGCCAGCTTGAAGTAGGCCTTGCGAATGACGCTTTCGACCTCACTAAAAATTATTAATTTTACACTTTGCGTCACAATTTCCACCAAATCACACCCCGAATTCTCACTCTGCGGCGTCCAGTGTAATGTTGAGCGTTTGACAGGCTTCCTCAACTGACATACTGGGTGGTTTCTTCTCGATTTCCTCATGCCAAGCTGTCAGGCAGGCTTTTAGGAAGGTCACCTGAAAATATTATTCTTGGTACAGGGTGCTAGGAATTGCATTTCTGCGCTTGAGTGGAAGATGAGAAAGGTATTTTGTGAATTACTTGTGACAATTTGTGTCAATTTTTATCTTTGGGTATTGACAATAATTGCAAAATGCCAACCTAGAAATGGAAAGGGAAAACATATGTTACAAGATGACTTACTGTCACTGCAAATATAACAATTCTGCCACACTGCGCCCACCTTGCAGTTGGAATTTTAGTTATGCTTCAACATTTCCCATGTGAATTTTTCAAATTTCATTTGAGATTTCATACTTCTAAATCTTACATTTAGTGTTTGAATATTAATGCTTGATCACTTCACCTATTACTAAACTTTCAAATTTCACTCTCGCCAATTCTCTAATGTTCAAAGTGTATACTTAATTTTTGAAATTTTGAATCTCCAATTCTATTACCCTACCGGCTCAAACTAGCGTCGGTATCGGCTCGACACAGAGGTGTTAAATAGTAAATGTGGCAGAATAGCTCGTCTCCTGCGGATAGGAATTGGTGCTATTGGAGAATTGGAGATCTGACGTTGAAACGGGAAAGTCAGAGTGGAAGGATTCTCGACTGACGTCTGAGATTCGGAAGTGGAATTTGAAGTTTGAGAGTATTGAAGAATTTAAGAGATGAAGAAGGAGAGAAAGGGCACTGATAATGGACTCCCACCCCCCACCCATCACACCACCACTACTACACAGAAACCCACCTGCACGACCAAATAGAGCAGTTGAGCGTCTCTCCACAGTTGTGGGTCAAGTCAACAAAAGTTGCACCACGTGGGGCATGTGTTGGTTGAGACAAAATCTTTTTCACTTTGGGAACGGGAGAACCACGCACTGGTCCTCGTCTTAGAATGTGGTAATTTCGAGAAAAAGTGCTGGAAAAACGAAAATTTCTGAAAAATCTTTGTCAACAACAATGTGTACATCCGCGCAAATTGTGTTAGAAGACGAGTAAACAAAGCTAAATTCTGTTTCACTATTCGACGAAGCCATGTTATGAATCGAGTTTCACAATCCTTCAAAATGCACAAAAATGTTGCAATCTTGTGCATTGCGAAAACCTATATTGTCATACCGATTACGGTACGTTGCGTGACACGAATCGCCAGATAAATATTCGCTCCGACGACCTACCAAAACCAAATATCACCAAAAGTAACAAAAAATCTCCCACCTGCTGGTAGTAATGGAGATTTTGAGAGCATATCCAGGACAAAACGGCCAATCGTGGTTTCATGGCTCGGGTCCCAGAGGCTAAAAGACCACTTCAATTGGCAGACATTCTGCATGGGTCTCAGCCTTCCAGGCCCTGAGAGATTGAGAAAATTAGATTTGATACTTTTACAAAGTCAAAAAGTTTCGACGCTCGCTGAGCAGACTTGGTGCGCCCGAACACGGCTTCTTCTGTGGGAGGGGAGGGAAAACAAGCGAGGTTTGAATTATTACAATACAAATAAAAAGTCACGATTTTTCAATCTTATAAAGACCGGACGAACATGACAATTTCCAAACCAGCCCCACAATAGGTAGCGGAATTCTCACCAAAACCTCGCAACTTTGTAACTATTTCACAAATAAATCATTCTAAACTGTACAAATTCTCAAATTGAAAATTTGACATTTCTCAAAACTACAGGGTGTTTTTTTTAATCTATCAAATCGGAACCTTAATAACTTTTGCGTGATAACCTAGGCGAACGCAACTTGCACACGATAGACACAAAATATACCATTACATGTGTTGCAAAACGGTTTGATTTCACAGCAAACTCCACAAGTTGGTGGTAAGTTGAGGCAATCCTATAAGGCCGACTGGAAAGTAAACTCTTGCACATCCGGCAAACTTTCACCCGACTTACGCCGTAAATGGACAAAAAATGAGCTTTCATATGCCGCAAAGATCGACTCTGTAGCTTAACCTGCTGTTCTTCAGCTATAGCAAGCATCCGTGGTCTTCTGAGGCCGCAAGAAAACTACAGCGGAGATCGACACATCAACATCCCCGGACGATCATGAAGATGAGTTTGCGCGAAGCGGTCAAGTTATGCATCCAGTTGAAAAGATCCGAAAATGTAAAATACGCATGGCGAATGCGAGTTTTCCTATTTTACCAAATTTCAACACGGATAAGCTCGAAAAGGCGATCCAACACAGTTACCCCATGCCGCTCCATGCACCGTTCACGAGTATGGCCTACAGTTTGTCCTACTAACTAGGGGCATAGAAATAATAAGCAGGGCAAACTTTGGCATGCCATAACTCTGAACGGTGCATCGTAGCGACATGCGGAACTTGCGTTTATCGCTTTGAGTATCACGTGTTGAAATTTCGTCAAAATCGAAAACTCGCATTGCGCCAATGCGTATTACATTTCCGGATTTTTCAACTGGGAAATCATGCATAACTTCCTAAATACGAACGGATCTTCGCGCAACAAAGCTCGATCTTCATGAAATCGCCCGCGGAATCTCTGATGTGTCGACTCCGCTGTAGCCTTCTTTAGCGGCTGACAGAAGAACCGCACGATGCCATTAGATCGCATAATCCAGCTGAAGAAAGCAGAAATAGCGCCAATGTAAGTCGAAAGTTAAAGTGATCGCTCGCCTGTTCAGACTGCACTACTCGAAAGGAGGCTTCCGCGGCAGACTTCCTCCAACTTTACAACTAAATTGCGCTATTTAAGCTACAGAGTCAATCTTTCATATAACGCTCATTTCTTGTCATTTAACGGCGAAGTCGCGAAAGTTCCTATGTCATAGTATAACTTTCAGTGCGGCCCTACAAAATTAGACCAACTTTAACCGCCAAAACTTTAGTTCTTAAACAAACCATTTAACACATGTAATGTATAGTTGTGCTATCGCGTAAGTTGCGCAGTAACTCACGAAAAGTATTAAATTCCGATTATAGATAAAAAAAACACCCTGTATAATGTACTGTACCTCCTCCAGCTACGGGCCCTCCCTCTTTCCGCGCCGGCCGCGTAATACCACTCCTTGGCCCCTTCGCGCGCATTCCGCCACGCCTCTATCGTGTTCTAAAATAAAATTTAATTCACCAAAATCTCATATTTTATCTTTATTTAAAACGGTTTAATATCACCATACCTGCACTTTTCACACTTCATAAACAATGCTCTTCAACAAGTTTTATTAATTTATTACTTAATACTCACATTACGATCGTATACACATGACAATCTTACAAATCTAATAAATTTATAAAATCCCTGCGTAAAATTAATGAAAATATATTTTAATAACGCATCACAGAAAAAAAGAAAAAAGAACAGGAAAGGGAAAAAAAAAGAAAAAAAAAAAAGAGAAGAAAAGGGGGCAAGTAGTTCACTTTGAAACTCTCAAAAACCACACATCAACAACTTCGAAATTCACTTCTCCCCCACTCACGGCTTGTGAATGGGCGTCGGCGCTCTCGTCCTCAGTAGAATTCGCAAATAGTAGTCCCCTATCTTGACCTCGTCACTGAGGCTGGGGTAGACCACCTGACAAAATTAGACTTGAACAAATACGCACTCTTAGGTGCATTAAATTTAAGTAAAATACATACCTCAAACTCGCTGTAATTCCAGGAGATGGGGACGGCCATTGTGACCTCTTTGTCCGCATGGAGGCCGCGCAATTCGTTCTCCAGACCCTCCCTGGCTTCCTCTCGCGTCTAAATTTGTATTCGATTTTTCGCCCCGCAAATTTGTCAAGTTGCAGTTACAAACTGTACACTTTGATAGTCACAGAAACCTCACGCACACCGGTCGAACAGCTGAGACCCCAATTATTCAAGCGGAAGCTATGCCGCCAAGGCCCAAATATCGTTTGCAGTGTGCACGACACAGATTTTCGCAACGTTCGGCGCAAAAATTAGCCGCACACGACCCACCGTACACAAGACTACTGTAGCGTGGGCAACTCGCAAAGTACCACTTATAGAAATCTCTGCACCACGGCCAAAAATAAGTCTAGCAAACGACTATACAAAAAGTTTTACCTTGTGATTCCATATCAGGTCGCACTTCGAGTGGTCTTTGGCAAACTGATAGTAGAACATGTTCCAATTTGCGGTGGCCCTAACTCTCTGCCGGGGTTTTCTCAGGGTTACGGGCTTTTGCTGGGGTTTTTCCTGCAAATGAAAGTCCAGAAGTGAGCCAAAATTCACTGAAAATTGTGTAAGAGTTAAAAAAGTCTACCTCCTTTTTCAAAAACTGGAATTTCTGACGAATTCTCCAGTGCTCCATGAGGCCGTCCAATTGGCGTTCGATGGATCTGAAATTATTAGGGAACAAATTGAAATGTATTTTGCAAAAATTGTCAACAGATTTTACAAAAAAATCTGACGAAAAATCTACCTTTGCACGTCCAAAATCTGCTGTGCCAGCACGTTCGACCGCTGATCCTGGCTCTGAAATTGTTATCTTTTTACTGGCTTCGAATTTTGGAAAGCAAAATTAAATAATACAATAACTTCCAACTACTCGAAAATCAAAATACACTAGCTATTCATTCACAACATTCATCGCGAGCGAAAAACCAAGCCATTTACATCTTCAAAATGCATTATAATGTAAGAAGATAATGACAGATGTCTCAAAATTTAAACACAAAAATTCTTATTTTAAATCCAAATTTCACCCACATTCGCCACGCTGAGATTGTTCCGGATCATAATCAGCTCTTCCTCCAAGGCGGGAGCTTTCTCCTCACTGTCCAAATAGTTCAACAGGCCTTTGGGCTGAAAATTGGCGCAAAATTTTGAATATTCAAATTTTGAAAATTCACAATTTGCTCTTACAGTAATCCTGGAGAGCAGTCCTATGGCGCTGTAGTTGCCGGTGGTCCACAGAGCGATCAGACGGCGACTGAGCTGTCTGAAATTGAAGATAATTGCGAAAAAATAGCAAAATTCGCGAGCAAACTACGCAAAATTTTAACACTTTGTGCCAAAAATTGTAAAACAAAATTTTCTAAAATCTAAATTCATAAACCTAAACACCTAAATCCAATTTATTTACTCTCCAAATTTATTTCAAAAATCAATTTCAAACTCATCAAAGAAATTGACAAAATTGCGCAATCTACCGAACAATTCTCAAAAATTACACCATCACTCCCCATCACCTGTTGGTCAGCAGTCTGATATCCTTGCTGTCAGTAAACAGTGCCAGTTTCAAGTGGCTCAAATATGCCCCTTCCATCAACGCCAATTCCTGCATTCTTTTGGAAGTTTCCTCATCAGCTTCCTCTATCAAAGCCTTCATCACCAGACCGGCGCCTTTCACTATCGTCATGGAGGAGACCTGAGAGGAGAGTGGTCATAAGGTGGCAATGTTGTGATAATGCGGGGGGGGGGGGAGGGCGGGGGAGGGGTGGGGAGGGGGGAGGGAGGGAGAAAGGGAGGGAGGGAGAGAGGGAGGGGGGAAGGAGGGAGGGAGGGAGGGAGGGAGGGAGGGAGGGAGGGAGGAAGGGAGGGAGGGGGAGGGAAGGAGGGAGGGAGGGGATTCTCCCAGAGGGTTG
>JASAMZ010014219.1:0-14627 GCA_030248115.1 Linhomoeus sp. GSCO2_2 | reverse complement strand
GATAAACCAACTTCGAATTGCAGTTGGAAGGCTATCTAAGGAAGTGCGTCAGCTGAAGGAGTCCGCAGCGGCCCACAAACCAACCACCACTACTTTCGCAACTACTTCTCAGCTGGTACGTACTGTAGCCGTTTCTTTCGGCAAGTTATTCTACAGTAGTAGGAAATTGTGACTAAATTCCGTAACTCAATCAATAGTGGTAGCGCTTCAGCAGACCCCGCTGCGGATTGGCCATGAGAAGGAACCGCTGAGCATCGCCTTTCCTGAGCTGAACTCAGTAACTCTTGGAGACTTCCTGCCAATCGAGACGCTACATCAGCTCAACTCAAGAAATCTGAGAAGACGGGGTTCACTTGCCATGCGCCTTCTCGAGAAGGTGTTCACGCCACAAGAGCTTCGGAACAATGCCACTCTCTCGGCAAAAGTTGTCGACAAGAATGTTCTCGATCAAAGAAAAGTTCTGTGGCTGCAGAAAGCCGCCCTCACCCTTCAGCCGCCGTCGCCACACGAAGACGTCAAAGACGTCTGGAGCAAACTGAGAAACACTCTGAACACTCGGCTGACCCAAATGTCGGAGAAGAAGGTTACTGGCGACGCCATCGCTATAGCCGACAATACTGATAACGGAAAAGATCAGTATGCCAGCAGTGTCGCGCCGCCCTGACTAGAATTGTAAGCATGTGGGTTATTTTATCGTTTCTGGATGTTAGTTTGCCAGTGCGCTCTCCGCTGTGTGACTGTCTCACCGCATTCGCATGTACTGAACGAACGTGCGTCGATATGTTGCCACACCGACCAATACTATAGCAGTCGTACGAAGCTATTCAAAACTTGACAGGGTAGGGTAGGGGGTGAGGGGGGCACCCTCTTCCCCCTGCTCCCCCCCCCCCCCCCCCCCCTTCAAACAGCTTCAAACAGAGGAGCGAAGGGAGGCAGGTAGCGAGAGGGATGGTTTAAAAGTTGGCAGAGAGTCCTGTTTTCCTGCCAGAGGCAACAGGCGACCAACGGTTAGGTTTGAAGCAAGGAATAGATTCGCTCCGTAATCTGACTCGCCGATCGCTCGACACAACAAATCAGTGCTGTTTGGGTGCGCGCACGTTTTATGGCCAAAGAAAGAGCGACCGCAATTGCGGAAATTCACCCCCCCCCCCCCCGCCCCCGCCGCCGTCCCACCGTCCACTCGAGGTCGCCCATCAATTAACAGGCGCGATGGGAGCACCTCTCTTCTCGCCTGCCCCCCCCCCCCTTCCTCCCATAAGAAACAATAGGCAGGCCGCGAGAGGGAGAGAGGGTAGGAGTAAAGGCGACGGCGCGCCAAGTTCTCTCCAATTGGCGCCAAGTGTTCTCCAAGTCGGGCGGCCAAGTTCCGCCAAGCGCGTCTGGCGACCCCTTCCTCCCTTCCAAGTCGGCCCAAGTCGCCTATGCTACAGCACATGCCAAGTTTTGTCCCTTTGGCCAAGGCTTTGACCAATTGGGCCAATTGGAGCATCTATTTGTGAGCGGGACTGTATACTCGCCGCCCTGGGGGGCGGCGAAACAAGCTGTGTGTGTAACAAGCTGTGTGTGTAAAAAGTTCAACCTATACTTTGTGTCTGTCAAATTTTGGTGAACAGTATAGTTAACTTTGTACACATCGTTAGCCGCATCTGGAGAAGGTGTCTTGAGAATGTGTACCTTAATACCAAGTGCACCTATCCCCACGGTACGGTTGTCTGTACAGCTGATCTGAAGCTCAGTGATATCGCCGCGTTCGCTATATGTTATCGGCATGATACGACGCCGTTTATCTGATGTTTCCTACCTGTGTGAAAACGTCGCATCCAACAAAAAACTTGCCAAAAGTTTGGTGCGAGCGAATTCCTGTGTTCAGCGTACGCATTTCTGTTTCCGAGTGCACATTCATCAATAAACAGGTGTTGTGGCCATCAGACGAAAATCTCGATTTTGAGATATTCTTAAATTTTAATTCTAAATATCTCGAAATTGGAATTGATTAAAACTGTAAAACTATGTCACAAATTCTTATTGGCATACGGCCTTACCATTTCTGCGTTTAAATTCGTAAAACAGCGACGTTCTATTTTGTTGATTTATGGAATTTAGAAAAATAATTACGTATTTCTATTAAATTCCACATTTGCAAAAAATTTCTCTTGCGTTACAAATTATCCGCAGTCTATTCTCTTTCCATTTCTGAAGAAATTTCGCCGCTATATCATCAGGTAAAAAAGTCGATTTTCGACATTTTCATATTTTGATTGAAAATATCTCGAAATTGCAATTTTTAAAACCTTCAAAACTATGTCACAAATTCTTATCGGTATACGACCTTTCCATTTCTGCATTCACATTCGTCACTAAATGACGTTGTATTTTAGTCAATTTATGCAATTTTGACAAATAATCGCGCATTTCTACTAAATTCCACAATTGCATAAAGTTTCTTTTGTGTTACAAATTATCCGCGGTCCATGCTCCTTCCATTTCTGAAGAAATTTTGCGCCTAGCGCATCAGACGAAAAAGTCGATTTTCGACATTTTCGAATTTTAATTGCGAATATCTCGAAAATGCGAAATTAGCAACAGAAACGGACATTGGATCCGTACTCAGCGACCTTGACTCTACTTGACCACATATGTCACACATCTTACTTCGGTGCGACGAACGGACACACACACAGACAGACAGACAGACAGACAGACAGACAGACATTGTCATCCGTATATATACACCTCGCCGCGCTGAGGCGCGGCGAAAAAAGTTCAACCTATACTTTGTGTCTGTCAAATCTTGGTGAACAGTATAGTGAATTTCATTCGCATAATTAGCCGTATCTAGAGAAGGTATCTTGAAAACGTGTACCACAATTCAAGTGCAGCTATTACCACGATACGGTTGTCTGTACAGCTGATCTAAAGCTCAGTGATATCAGTGAAATCTCGATTTTGGGATTTTCCTAAATTTTAATTCTAAATATCTCGAAATTGGAATTTATTAAAACTGTTAAACTATGCCACAAATTCTTATTGGCATACGGCCTTACCATTTCTGCGTTCAAATTCGTCAAAAAAACGACATTCTATTTTGTTGATTTATGGAATTTTGAAAAATAATAATGTATTTCTATTAAATTCCACATTTGCAAAACAACTTCTCTTGCGTTACTAATTATCCGCAGTCTATACTCTTTCCATTTCTGAAGAAATTTCGCCGCTGTATCATCAGGTGAAAAAGTCGATTTTCGACATTTTCATATTTTGATTGAAAATATCTCGAAATTGCAATTTTTAAAAACTTCAAAACTATGTCACAAATTCTTATCGGTATACGACCTTTCCATTTCTGCATTCACATTCGTCATTAAATGACTTTGTATTTTAGTCAATTTATGCTATTTTGACAAATAATCGCGTATTTCTATTAAATTCCACATCTGCAAAAAATTTCTTTTGTGTTACAAATTATCCGGGGTCCATGCTCCTTCCATTTCTGAAGAAATTTCGCGGCTAACGCACCAGACGAAAAAGTCGATTTTCGACTTTTTCGAATTTTAAATGCGAATATCTCGAAAATGCAAAATTAGCAACAGAAACGGACATCGGATCCTTACTCAGCGACCTCGAGTCTACTTGACCACATATGTCACACATTTTGCTTCGGTGCCACGGAAACACAGACACACACACACACACACACACAGACACACATTGTCATCCGTATATATACACCTCGCCGCGCTGAGGCGCGGCGAAAAAACAAGCTGTGTGTGTAAAAAGTTCAACCTATACTTTGTGTCTGTCAAATCTTGGTGAACAGTATAGTGAATTTCATTCGCATGATTAGCCGTATCTAGAGAAGGTATCTTGAAAACGCGTACCACAATTCAAGTGCAGCCATTACCACGATACGGTTGTCTGTACAACTGATCTAAAGCTCAGTGATATCGCCGCGTTCGCCATATGGTATCGGCATGATACGACGCCGTTCATCTGAAGTTTTAAACCCGTGGGAATACACCACATCGAACAAAAAAACTTACCAACTGTTTGGTGCAGTCGTTCTCTACCAGGAATTTCGTTTGGTTGCGTATTTCTGCGTTATGACGCTTTTGTCAATTAATAGAATTTTGGCAAACTGTATTTCTGTACAATCCCACAATTGCAAACAATTTTGTTTGTGTTACAAATTATCCGCGGTCTATGCTCTTTCCATTTCGGAACAAATTTCGCCGCTAGTCCATCAGGCGACAAAGTCGATTTTCGACATTTTTACATTTAAATTGTAAATATCTCTAAATTGCAATATTTCAAAACTGTAGAACCATGTCACAAATGCTTATTACCTTACGACCTTTCAATTTCTGCATTCACATTCGTCAATAAATGACGTTCTATTTTTGTCAATTTATGAAATTTTGACAAATAATTGCGTATTTCTATGAAATTCCACATTTGAAAAAATTTCTTTTGTGTTACAAATTGTCCACGGCCTATGCTCTTTCCACTTCTGGAGAAATTTCGCCGCTAGCTCATCAGGTGAAAAAGACAATTTTCGACATTTTCATTTTTTAATTGTAAATATCTCCATATTGCAATTTTTCAAAACTGAAAAACTATGTCACAAATTCTTACTGACTTACAACGTTTCAGTTTTTGCATTCACATTCGTCAATAAAAGACGTTCTATTTTTGTCAATTTATGAAATTTCGACAAACAATTGCGTATTTCTATCAAATTCCACATTGACAAAAAATTTCTTTTGGGTTTCAAATTATCAGCGGTCCGTGCTCTTTCCATTTCTGAAGAAATTTCGCGGCTGGCTCATCAGGTGAAAAAGTCGATTTTCGGCATTTTTGAATTTTAATTGTGAATATCTCGAAAATGCGAAATTAGCAACAGAAACGGACATCGGATCCGTACTCAGCGACCTTGACTCTACTTGACCACATATGTCATGTATCTTACTTCGGTGGCACGGACGGACGGACGGACGGACGGACGGACAGACGGACGGACACACACACACACATTGTCAACCGTATATATACACCTCGCCGCGCTGAGGCGCGGCGAAAAAACTGGGTACCCGATTGGCATTGCATAGTGTGTTGTGCATTTGAGGAGTATATTCCATAGTGTGTCAGAATAGAAAGTTGAGCGTTTCTTCGGGGAGTTTCGCCGCAGTTACCTCGAGTTTCCAAAGGTAGTTTGTGCCATTCTTGGGCAATCGATGCCTATTAGGCGTATTGGTGGGTACTGATCCATAAATGGATCAGGAAGGTTCGCCGCAGGTTCACTTTGGAATGAAGCGGATCTAAACGGGACGACGCCCTTTTCTTTTGGGTCACAAATCCGGGCGGTTACGACACCGTTGCAGTAAAGTGCACAACCCACAGTGATTGACGCGTTTCGTGTTTGACTGAATAGGTGGCAAAACATACGTTGCACGACACATCCATGGAAAAATATTGCTTAGTTATGGCCATTTGAAAATGCCGAAATTTGCTATATTTGACAAAACCCTTGAAAATATCTTTAATTTCTTGAATTCTAAAATCTGAAACTGTTTCATAATTACTTAACATACTACGCCCGGTACATCCACGCAAAGCTATTTCGAAATTTAAGTTGTTTGAAATTGTCGAAATTTGGCAATTTTGAGAAAAGCCTTAAAAATATCCCTAAATTCGTTAATTATAAAATATAGAACTATTTGCCAAATAGTTGGCAGACTATCTATGACCGACACAACCATGCAAAGACGTTCTGAAATATAAGCTATTTGAAATTGTCTAAATTTGGAAATTTTAACAATACCCTTGAAAATATACGCAAAATCGTTAATTATAAAATCCGAAACTATTTGTTAAATACATGGCAGACTATGCTCGATACTTCCGTGCAAAGAAACTTTAAAATTTAAGCCGTTTGAAATTGTTGCAATTTGGGGATTTTGACAAAACCCTTAAAAATATCCCAAATTTCATTTATTATAATCTCTGAAACTATTTGCTAAATACTTGGCAGACTATGCTCGACACATCCGTGCAAAGAAGTTTTGAAATTTAAGCTGTTTGAAATTGCCGAAATTTGGGAATTTTGAAAAATCCTTGAAAATATCCCTAATATCGCTATTATAAAATCTGAAACTATTTGCTAAATACTTGGCAGGCTATGCTCGGTACATCCGCAAAAAGATGAAAAGAAGTTCTGAAATTTAAGCTGTTTGGATTTGTCAAAATTTGGGAATTATGACAAAAACCGTGAAAATATCCTTAATTTCGTTGATTATATAATGTGAAACTATGTCACAAATTCATCGCGTTTTATGCCCTTTCCATTTCAACAAAAACTTTCTCGATACGGCTTGTAAATAAAAGTGTCATTTTTAACATTTTCATATTTTAATTGTGAATATCTCGAAATAGGGAAATTAGCAACAGAAACAAACAACGGCACGTTACTCAGCGCATTCGACTCCATCGGGTGGCACTAACCGTCATGTCTAGTTGTTCCGTACCCACACACCCACCCACAAGAGCGTCCGAATATATGTGGCAGCCCATGGCCGTCCTCAGGCCATCGCCGTCTAGACCGCTTTGGCCTGCTCGATCAGGCCGCGGCCGTCTAGACGGCCATGGCCTGATGCGTCAGGCCATGGCCGTCTTCTGCTCGAAAAGACGGTCATGGCCTGATGAACCAGGCCGTAGCCGTCTTTAAAAGAGTATCAGCTGATACAAACGGTTGCAGGAAAGGGGCACAGCCGGCCTGAGCAGGCGGTGAAGTAGATGGAGGAGTGTTCACCCCACCCACTGTTTGCACTAAAACTCAGCAGGCGTCGCGCCTGGCGGGTCTCAACCGGGGCTTAGCGCGACCACCAACTTCAGGGCGCGCTCCGCGCGCCCCTGAAAATCCAGCACCGGTCGCGTTAAGCTTAGAGTTTCGACCCGTCAGACTGCGACGCCCACTGACTCTTGTGCATTGTGGGCGCAAGGCGAGCCTAAGCATAGCCTGAACTGGAAGGAATATACTGTGTCGGAAACTAACAGAGAAGGGAAAGACGGCCACGGCCTGGCCGGATCAGGCCGCCGCCGTCTATACCGGCGATGGCCTCGGCCGCATCAGGCCATGGCCGTCTTCTGCTCGAAAAGACGGCCATGGCCTGATCGACCAGGCCAAAGCCGTCTCAGACGGCCATGGCCTGAAGAAGGCAACGGCCTGTGACATATATACTCGCCGCGCTGGGGCGCAGCAAAAAAATATTTCCAATAGGGTTTTTTCGATATGTTGAATGCGGGACCAACTGGAGTATTTTCCACCCTGGGGCTGAATGGTTTTGGGTCTCGCTTTTTTCGCCACGCCTCAGCGCGGCGAGGTGATATATACGGATGACAATGTCTGTCTGTCTGTCTGTCTGTCTGTCTGTCTGTCTGTCTGTCTGTCTGTCTGTCTGTCTGTCTGTCTGTCTGTCTGTCTGTCTGTCTGTATGTCTGTCTGTCGGTCTGTCTGTCTGTCTGTCTGTCTGTCTGTCTGTCTGTCTGTCTGTCTGTCTGTCTGTCTGTCTGTCTGTCTGTCTGTCTGTCTGTCTGTCTGTCTGTCTGTCTGTCTGTCTGTCTGTCTGTCTGTCTGTCTGTCTGTCTGTCTGTCTGTCTGTCTGTCTGTCTGTCTGTCTGTCTGTCTGTCTGTCTGTCTGTCTGTCTGTCTGTCTGTCAAATCTTGGTGAGCAGTATAGTGAATTTCATTCGCATAATTAGCCGTATCTAGAGAAGGTATCTTGAAAACGCGTACCACAATTCAAGTGCAGCCATTACCACGATACGGTTGTCTGTACAACTGATCTAAAGCTCAGTGATATCGCCGCGTTCGCTATATGGTATCGGCATGATACGACGCCGTTGATCTGAAGTTTTATACCTGTGGGAATACGCCACATCGAACAAAAAGCTTGCCAACTGTTTGGTGCAGTCGTTCTCTACCAGGAATATTGTTTGGTTGCGTATTTCGCGTTATGACGCTTTTGTCAATTTATAGAATTTTGACAAATTGTGGCGTATTTCTATACAATTCCACAATTGCAAACAATTTTGTTTGTGTTACAAATTATCTGCGGTCGATGCTCTTTCTATTTCTGAAGAAATTTCGCCGCTAGTCCATCAGGCGACAGAGTCGATTTTCGACATTTTTACATTTTAATTGTAAATATCTCTAAATTGCAATATTTCAAAACTGTAGAACCATGTCACAAATGCTTATTAGCTTACGACCTTTCAATTTCTGCATTCACATTTGTCAATAAATGACGTTCTATTTTTGTCAATTTATGAAATTTCGACAAACAATTGCGTATTTCTATCAAATTCCACATTAACAAAAATTTTCTTTTGGGTTACAAATGATCAGCGGTCCGTGCTCTTTCCATTTCTGAAGAAATTTCGCGGTTAGCTCATCAGGTGAAAAAGTCGATTTTCGACATTTTTGAATTTTAATTGTGAATATCTCGAAAATGCGAAATTAGCAACAGAAACGGACATCGGATCCGTACTCAGCGACCTTGACTCTACTTGACCACATATGTCACCTATCTTACTTCGGTGTCACGGACGGACGGACACACACACACACACACACACACACACACACACACACACACACACAGACAGACATTGTCATCCGTATATATACACCTCGCCGCGCTGAGGCGCGGCGAAAAAAACTTACCAACTGTTTGGTGCAGTCGTTCTCTACCAGGAATTTCGTTTGGTGTACGCATTTCTGCGTTATGACGCTTTTGTCAATTTGTAGAATTTTGGCAAATTGTGGCGCATTTCTATAAAATTCCACAATTGCAAACAATTTTGTTTGTGTTACAAATTATCCGCGGTCTATGCTCTTTCCATTTCTGAAGAAATTTCGCCGCTAGTCCACCAGGCGATGAAGTCGATTTCCGACATTTTTATATTTTAATTGTAAATATCTCTAAATTGCAATAATTCAAAACTGAAAAACTATGTCACAAATTCGTATTGGCTTACGACCTTTCAGTTTCTGCATTCACATTCGTCAATAAATGACTTCTATTTTGTCAATTTATAAAATTTCGACAAACAATCGCGTATTTCTACCAAATTCCACATTGATAAAAATTTTCTTTTGTGTTACAAATTATCAGCGGTCCGTGCTCTTTCCATTTCAGAAGAAATTTTGCGTCTAGCTCATCAGGTAAAAAAGTCGATTTTCGACATTTCTTGATTTTAATTGTGAATATCTCGAAAATGCGACATTAGCAACAGAAACGGACATTGGATCCATACTCAGCGACCTTGACTCTACTTGACCACATATGTCACATGTTTTACTTCGGTGCCACGAACACACAGACAGACAGACAGACAGACAGACAGACAGACAGACAGACAGACAGACAGACAGACAGACAGACAGACAGACAGACAGACAGACAGACAGACAGACAGACAGACAGACAGACAGACAGACAGACAGACAGACAGACAGACAGACAGACAGACAGACAGACAGACAGACAGACAGACAGACAGACAGACAGACAGACAGACAGACAGACAGACAGACAGACAGACAGACAGACAGACAGACAGACAGACAGACAGACAGACAGACAGACAGACAGACAGACAGACAGACAGACAGACAGACAGACAGACAGACAGACAGACAGACAGACAGACAGACAGACAGACAGACAGACAGACAGACATTGTCATCCGTATATATACACCTCGCCGCGCTGAGGCGCGGCGAAAAAAGCGAGACCCAAAACCATTCAGCCCCAGGGTGGAAAATACTCCAGTTGGTCCCGCATTCAACATATCGAAAAAACCCTATTGGAAATATTTTTTCGCCGCGCCCCAGCGCGGCGAGTATATATGTCACAGGCCGTTGCCGTCTTCAGGCCATGGCCGTCTAGACGGCTTTGGCCTGGTCGATCAGGCCATGGCCGTCTTTTCGAGCAGAAGACGGCCATGGCCTGATGCGTCAGGCCAACGCCGTCTAGACGGCCGCGGCCTGATCGGCCAGGCCGTGGCCGTCTTTCCCTTTCTCTGTTAGTTTCCGACACAGTATATTCCTTCCAGTTCAGGCTATGCTTAGGCTCGCCCTGCGCCCACAATGCACAAGAGTCAGTCGGCGTCGCAGTCTGACGGGTCGAAACTTAGGCTTAACGCGACCGGTGACCGATTTCAGGGCGCGCGGAGCGCGCCCTGAAGTTGGTGGTCGCGCTAAGCCTCAGTTGAGACCCGCCAGGCGCGACGCCGGCCGAGTTTTAGTGCAAACAGTGGGTGGGGTGAACACTCCTCCATCTACTTCACCGCCTGCTCAGGCCGGCTGTGCCCCTTTCCTGCAACCGTTTGTATCAGCTGATACTCTTTTAAAGACGGCTACGGCCTGGTTCATCAGGCCATGACCGTCTTTTCGAGCAGAAGACGGCCATGGCCTGACGCATCAGGCCATGGCCGTCAAGACGGCAGCGGCCTGATCGACCAGGCCGAAGCCGTCTAGAGACGGCGATGGCCTGAAGACGGCCATGGCCTGCAACATATATACGGACGCTATTGTCCGTGGGTGTGTGGGTATGGAACAACTAGACATGACGGTTAGTGCCACCCGATGGAGTCGAATGCGCTGAGTAACGTGCCGTTGTTTGTTTCTGTTGCTAATTTCCCTATTTCGAGATATTCACAATTAAAATATGAAAATGTTAAAAATGACACTTTTATTTACAAGTCGTATCGAGAAAGTTTTTGCTGAAATGGAAAGAGCATAAGACGCGATGAATTTGTGACATAGTTTCACATTTTATAATTAACGAAATTAAGGATATTTTCACGGTTTTTGTCAAAATTCCCAAATTTCGACAAATTCAAACAGCTTAAATTTCAAAACTTCTTTGCACGGATGTATCGAGCATAGTCTGCTAAGTATTTAGCAAATAGTTTCAGATTTTATAATAGCGATATTAGGGATATTTTCAAGGGTATTTTCAAAATTCCCAAATTTCGGCAATTTCAAACAGCTTAAATTTCAAAACTTCTTTGCACGGATGTGTCGAGCATAGTCTGCCAAGTATTTAGCAAATAGTTTCAGAGATTATAATAAATGAAATTTGGGATATTTTTAAGGGTTTTGTCAAAATCCCCAAATTGCAACAATTTCAAACGGCTTAAATTTTAAAGTTTCTTTGCACGGAAGTATCGAGCATAGTCTGCCATGTATTTAACAAATAGTTTCGGATTTTATAATTAACGAAATTTCGTATATTTTTCAAGGGTATTGTTAAAATTTCCAAATTTAGACAATTTCAAATAGCTTATATTTCAGAACGTCTTTGCATGGTTGTGTCGGGCATAAATAGTCTGCCAACTATTTGGCAAATAGTTCTATATTTTATAATTAACAAAATTAGGTATATTTTTAAGTATTGTCAAAATTGCCAAATTTCGACAATTTCAAACAGCTTAAATTTCGATATATTTCTTTGCATGGATGTGTAGGGCATAGGCTGCCAAGTATTTAGCAACTCGTTCTAGATTTTATAATTAACGAAGTTTGGGAATCTTTCACGGTTTTTGCTAGGAATTCCCAAATTACGGCAATTTCAAAGAGCTTAGATTTAACAATTTCTTTGCGTTGATGCATTGGGCACAGTCTGTCAAGTATTTATCCCAGAACAGCTTTCTGATTTTATAACTAAAGAACTTGGGTTTGTTTTAAGGTTTTTGTCAAATTGCAAAATTTCGACAATTTTAAGCAGCTTAAGTTTCAAAATATCTTTGTGTGGATGCATGGGCCCTAAGCCCGAAAGGATAGGGCGTCGTCCCATTTATACCCTTTTCAATAGGGCGTCGTCCCATTTATACCCTATTCAATAGGGGCGTCGTCCAATTTATACCCTTTTCAATAGGGCGTCGTCCCATTCAAGACACTTGTAGCGCACTGTGTGCCTGCGGCGAAGTTTCTCTGATCCATTTATGGATCAGTTGCCACAATTATAAGCGCAAAGTGTGCCTGCGGCGAATCTTCTGATCCATTTGTGGATCAGGTGTCACGAACAAATCCAAGACCAATTGCGGCGATACCCCACCAGATTGTCGACTAAATGTCAAGCGGCACTTCACTATCCAGTGAACATTATCGCGCACACGCTCTCAAGTTTACACTGATGCCAACGTGGTGCCCACGTTTTTACACACAAAGCTTGTTGCCAGGCCTGCTGGCTGGCCCAGCCCGGGTCAACTGGCTAAATTTGGCCGTGAGAATCTAACATCTGCTTCCACAAGCACATCGTCAGCTGGCGCGCGAAACGCTGATGGCAGTGCCCATTCTCATGGTTCTCATGGTGAACAACGCAAATGGCAAGCGATAAAATATGTAGGAGAAAGCAGCGCAACGTTTGGCTTCGGTTGTACATCTCTTGCAGTACCTACAGCTTCATACTCAAGACGCCGCAGAGAGTGGGGGGGGGGGGGGGGGGGGGAAATGGTCGTCGCAGTGCGCGAAAGGTGTGGGGCTTTCCGCGTCTACCCAAGCGTCGGGAGCGGGGGAGGGAGGGGGGAGGGGGGGGGCAGCGAGATTGCACTTCTTCCGGGATTTGGTGCAATCGGCCGTTTTGCAGCGGAGATTTCACTTCTCCCTGGATTGCACTTCCTCCTACGACATCACCTCGCCGCGCTAAGGCGCGGCGAAACAAGCTTCCAGGTAAAAACTGGGGATACCGATGATGGTTGATACATCCCCAAGGGGCAAGACAGTGCTAGACTAGAGACTACATACATCTACATTACTATGCCAAAGAGGCCTTTTGTCCGTCCGTCCGAGTACGCTTGCCTCTAGCACTTCGCCACGCGACGCTTCAGAATGCGCCTGCCTCGCTAGCACTTCGCCACGCGACGCTTCAGCACGCGCGCGCTAGGACGCCAGCAGGACGCCAGCGGCGTCCCGCAGAGAAGCTCGCTCGCTTCAATCGATAGGACCGCAGAAAATCACTCCCTGCACGGCCAGTGTCGCCTGTTGCTGCCTGCCTTCAACGCAGGCTTTGCCTGAACAGTACGGCAATGCACGGTAGCAGAGCCTTGCAAAAGCGAACAGTGCGGCAGTGCGCGGTACAGCACAAAACCTTGCAATGTGCTATCGCAACAGAGCCGAACAGTACGACAATGCTGGCGCAGGCAATTCTAGCCGCTTCAGCGACTATTTTGCTTGCAAAAGGACAGATCTTGCAACAGGACAATCGGCCCGCTCTCTAGCATTTGTTTTGCGCGCCGCTTTGTACGGCGCGTTCGCGAGGCAGTCAGCGCCATTAGCTTGCAACAGGACAGACTTTCTGCAACAGGATCGTCGCGCGAGGCGACCAGCGCCGTTGGCTCGCAACAGGACAGAGCTTTGCCAACGGGACAGATTTTGCAACAGGACAAATCTTGCAACAGTACACATCTTGCAACGGGAAAATCTGCCCGCTTTCTATCATTTGTTTTGCCCGGCACTTTGTACAGGCGCATTCGCGAGGCAGTCAGCGCTGTTGGCTTGCAACAGGACAGACTTTCTGCAACAGGACAAATGTTGCAACAGGACAAATCTTGCAACAGGACAGACCCTGCAGCAGGACAGATCTTGCAACAGGACAGACCCTGCAACAGGACAGATCTTGCAACAGGACAGATCTTACAACAGGACAGATTTTGCAACAGGACAAATTTTGCAACAGGACAAATCTTGCAACAGGATGGTCGCGCAAGGCGACCAGCGCCATTGGCTCGCAACAGGACAGACCTTCTGCAACAGGACAGATTTTGCTACAGTACACATCTTGCAACAGGACAGGTCGTGCAACAGGACAGACCTTGCAACAGGACAGATTTTGCAACAGGACAAATCTTGCAACTGGACAAATCTTGCAACAGGACAGATTTTGCAACAGGACTAATCTACAAACAGGACAGATCTTGCCACAGGACAGACGTGACAACAGGATGGTCGCGCGAGGCGACCAGCGCCATTTGGCTGGCCACAGGAACAGACTTTTGCACAGGGACAGATTATGCGACGGGACACATCTTGCAACAGGACGGATCGTACAAAAGGACAGACCTTGCAACGGGACACATTTGCAAAAGGACAAATCATGCAACAGGACAGATTTTGCAACAGGGACAGATCTTCAAACAGTACAGGTTTTGAAAAGGACGAATATTGCAGCCGAGGTATCCTTTCAACAGGACGAATCTTGCAACAGGTCAGACCTTGACAATGAACAGGACGGACGTTGCGGCGCGCGTGCGAGCCGACCAGCGCCGTTGGCTCACAACAGGACAGACCTTGCAACGGACAGACCTTGAACAGGACAGATCATGCAACAGGACATTACGGCCATTGACGACTACATTCCATGCTATTCAGATCTCAGGAATTCTTCTGCAACAGGAAGGAACGGCTAGTACATAACTGATCAAGTTGGTGGCCAGATTCAGCCCCAACGGTCGCCGTTGTCGTTAATGTTTACCACCGCCGTAAATGGCGGATTATAAATAATTCGCTTGGCGGATTATGTCGATTTTGCGATCCGCTGGGCCGATTTGGCTGAAATTTGGAAAGG
>JASAMZ010014217.1:0-21837 GCA_030248115.1 Linhomoeus sp. GSCO2_2 | reverse complement strand
AACTGAAACTGAAACTCAGCCAGCACCATAATTTTAACTGAAACTGAAAGTAAAATGAGTTTCAATTGGTCACCCTGCCTTGTACAAAGAATTCCAGGAGGTGAAGTCGGCTCGTGAAGCAAGATACCCACGAAGCAGCGCGACTGATCAATTGGGGCTCTTGGTTACTCACATCGCCAAACTAATAGCAAATTCAGAATAGCAACCCACTAAGACCCCATATTTGACATATAACACACCTAGCTTCAGATGAAGCCACACAACCGCACTTCCACTTGAGGGTATGGCAGCATCCGGATTCTTCAACAATGGTCTCAAACATTTCCAAAATAAAAAATCAATGTCAGATTCGTGGTCAGCGACCCCGAAAAGCCAGAATTGCGGGCAATAATCGTTCTATTTCTATGACCCATGACCCATGGAATTTATGACCCAAATTTGAATTTGCGCGTACGGTAATCCCAAAGCGTAAAGTGCATACTGGCGGTTACGGCAAACGACAAATCGCACCAAAATGGCACTCGATTTGCTCCGAGAGCGTCAACCTGTTGTAAGAGTTAGAATCTGGGAGAATCAAACCAAACTGATAAGGTTCAGACTGCTACGTCGGTTCCATCCGTCTGTCCGTTGTCCGTTTTCAAAAAGTTTCAATGTTTGTCATGTTTTGAGTAAGGTTAAGCGTTTTTAGCACTCCGACCCCAAAAGGGGCGGAGTGCTCTAGTGAACTACTCCGACTAACTTTTTTGCCCCAAGATTTCCTCGCGCATCGTTCATCCGGATTTTAACGAGCTTTTTTAATCGATAGCTCTCGAGGGATAGTAGGTGTCGACGGACCTTCATTTTTTACACATTGAAGAAATTTTCGAGAAAAATTCAAAAATTTGAAAATTTACTTACTGAGAGGATGTCACCCAGCTGGAATTTCTGGAATCGTGGCCGATTTTGACGCCCTTTGGATATGTTATAGCCCTCAACAAGAAACGGGAGAGGAGCGAAAAAAAATCCCGACCAATCGGCCGACGCGTCTCGGGTTACGGTAGCCGAAAGTGGTTTTTTGACAAAAATTTGCCTTTAAAAAATCCTCGTAAATCAGGGAGTTGTTGGATCGGGCCAGATCTATCAATGGGCAGATTTATTCGTGTTCTCTTAGTTTTTTTTAAGACCACAATCGCCGAAATCCGCGAGGAAATCTCAAGTTCTGCTGTCACAACGGGTCTCGGTGGGGGTAGAAAATTCCAATTTTTGACTTTCGGCCGTTTTAGCGCCCGATTGCGACGATTTATGGCCAAATGGACTGCACCACGCGATTCCCCATTGAAAACTGATCCGGAATCGATTTTGAAAATATTTTTTTCGGCTACCGTACCCCGGCCGCGTCCAAAATTCGAATTTCCACCCGAGCGGTCAAAATCAATGTTGGAGTCGATCCCGGTGCTTTCGAGGTCGCTGATGCCGAATATGGCGTTATTTTGGCGTTTCGG
Source organism: Linhomoeus sp. GSCO2_2 (assembly GCA_030248115.1). Lineage (NCBI taxonomy): Eukaryota > Metazoa > Nematoda > Chromadorea > Monhysterida > Linhomoeidae > Linhomoeus > Linhomoeus sp. GSCO2_2. The sequence continues at coordinate 20,356 of JASAMZ010014217.1, read as the reverse complement.
ATCAAGATTCGCGAGTTTTGGCCGAAATTCGACCTACCGTAGCCCTACATTGATGAAACTCATGGTGAGGTGATTGTAGGTTTGTAATGTCGATTCTAGGGTATTTCGCGGCGAGGAACGCGGATTTGCTATTGGTTTCTCCAGTTTGTGTCGATTTTGCCTTCAAACAGCTACTTTCCTAATGCCGACATTAAAATTTGAATGCAACTTTTACTGTACTCTCTGTTGTAACTTAAATTTGCGCGCGCATTCAAACTTCACAATTGAAGGAAATGCAGTGCGAAAAGACGGCGTGGCAAAGTGAGCATTTGCGCATGAATTGTCAATTCTTTCCGTCTAAAATGGCAAGGCGAGTCTGCGATTGGCGCAGCCCGAATCTTAGCTGCCGGCTACTGGTTGAATCGAAGCGAAATGGCGCATTTTGGACTCAATTCGGCCTGGTCTACAGGATTTCGGTGGAGTTCAGCTGCGCGCCGGTCCTTGTAGGTGGAGGGAATATGCGTACTCTGAAACTCGCGCGCCGGCGGAATTTGTGGAGAATCTTTGGGCGGAAATCGGCCTTATTTCTCATGATAAGTGAGTGGCGGTCTGCTTTCTCCCGTTCTGGTCGGAGTGCTTCACTGCAGGCTCTCCTGCACGTTTCCCTTGTTCTGCATCTTTTGAAGCAAATAAATGCGAAATTTCTTGCAATAATAGACCCCCTACCCTTTTTGGATAGTCATCCAAAAACTTATTCTGTTTCAGAACGACCCACTCCCCTCTCCCCTTGATTGACCCCCCCCCCCCCGCTTCCAGACAAAATCTGGTAGGAACCAATGGCAGGCGCGCATAGTAAAGGACACGGACAGGCTTGGAAATGCTTTGTGGAAGTGTCCACTCCTTGCTCCTTCAATCTTTCACTCTAGAACACTCACAAATCAGCTCCACTTTTTTCGCCGCGCCTCAGCGCGGCGAGGTGTATATATACGGATGACAATGTCTGTGTGTGTGTCTGTCTGTCTGTCTGTCTGTCTGTCTGTCCGCGCATCGAAATAAGGTATGTGGCATGTGTGGTCAAGTAGAGTCAAGGTCGCTGAGTACGGATCCGACGTCCGTTTCCGTTGCTAATTTCGCATTTTCGAGATATTTACAATTAAAATATGAAAATGTCGAAAATCGACTTTTTCGCCTGATGAGCTAGCGGCGAAATTTCTTCAGAAATGGAAAGAGCATAGATTGCGGATAATTTGTAACACAAAAGAAATTTTTGGAAATGTGGAATTTGACAAAAATACGTTATTATCTGTAAAAATTTCATAAAATGTCAAAAATAGAACGTCGTTTATTGACGAATGTGAATGCAGAAATGGAAAGGTCTAGTGGCATTAAGAATTTATGACATAGTTTTACAGGTGTAAGAAGTTACAATTTCGAGATATTCACAATTAAAATATAAAAATGTCGAAAATCGACTTTTTCGCCTGATGAGGTAGCGGCGAAATTTCTTCAGGAACGGAAAGAGCATAGACCGCGGATAATTTGTAACACAAAAGATTGTTTTGCAAATGTGGAATTTATTAGAAATACGAGATTATTTGTCCAAATTCCATAAATTGACAAAATTAAAACGCCGTTTATTGACGAATGTGAATGCAGAAATGGAAAGGTCGTGTGCCAGTAAGAATTAGTCACACAGTTCTACAATTTTCAAAAATTACAATTTCGAGATATTTAGAATTTAAGTAAAATTGAAAAGTGGCAAAATCGACATCTTCGTCTGATGGAATAGCGGCTAAATGGCTTAAGAAATGGCAAGCGCATAGACTACGGATAATTAGCAAAACAAAATAAAATTTTTGCATGCGCTAAATTTGATAGAAATGTTTACGACGCCACAAATTGCCTGCACTTGTTGATAGCTGAATTTGAACGCAGAATAGAAAGGTCGTACGCCAAAAGGAATTCCTGACAAAGAACGACTGCACTGCAATAGTTGGCAAGTTTTTTTGTTGGATGTGATGTACCTTACCTATTTGCAGTTTACACGTATCGAAATTTCAGATGAACGGCGTCGTATCATGCCGATACCATATAGCGAATGCGGCGATATCACTGAGCTTTAGATCAGTTGTACAGAATACCGTATCGTGGGAATAGCTGCACTTGGTGTAAGGCACACGTTCTCAAGACAATTTCTCCAGACGCGGCTAATGATGTGAACAAAGTTGTCCACGCTCTTCACCAAGATTTGACAGACACAAAATATAGGTTGAACTTTTTACACACACAGCTTGTTAAAGTAGCTTGTTGCCGCTTACAGCAGAGTCAAGTTCAGACAAAGTAGACATGTGGGGAAGCTATTGGAGTACTGTAAAAAGGTTCGAACATGAGAAAAGTTTGGACAATTCGGACAGTAGCCCGTTGTCCGAACATTTTTCATGTCTGAATAGGCAATTTTAATCATGCAGCTCAGTACTTTGTAAGCTCTGCGAGGGCTGTTGCCCAAACGTTTCTCATGTCCGAATAAGGATTTGTGGGCGAACAGTTCTCTGTCCGAACGTTTTCCGATTTACAGCATGTCAAGAAAGCAATCGTGCAAATTTTCAACACTATCAGTTACCAGATGTGCAAGTTATAAGCGATCAAAAGTGGGCATTTCCTTTTGGACTACCCAATGTCACCCTTTTCGACTACAAACTCTAAGCCACCTAAGAAGGGTCGAAAACCATAATCTAAATGGCGTAATCTAAACGGTAAACCAGCGACATTGACCTAAACATGGTCAGTTCGGTTTGATTCTCCCAGATTCTAACTCTTACAACAGGTTGACGCTCACGGAGCTAATCGAGCGCCATTTTGGTGCGATTTGTCGTTGACCGTAACCGCCAGTATGTACTTTACGCTTTGGGATTACTGTACGCGCAAATTCAAATTTGGGTCATAAATTCCATGGGTCGTGGGTCATAAATTCCATGGGTCATGGGACATGGGTCATAGAACGATTATTGCCGAATTGCGTACCTACACGGTAGGTGCCCCAAAAACCCCATCGCCCAAAGTTTTGAATCCAAAATGCCCGCCAAGATACGCGTCGGACGAAAAAAGTGCTTCTGTCAAAAACAACGTATCTTTGGATGCTCTATCGCGTGAAGTCACAATCATACCAGGCCGACTTCTCGGTTCCGATGGAGGCGCCCAGCGTGATCCAACAAACGGAGCCCAAAAGGGCTTTGCAGGAGACGCTTGGGCCACTGAACTCCCTGGCAACGACGGCGGTGCCAACAGCAGCGGAGGTGACAGCGGCCGCACCAGCCGCCCCAGTGGCCGCTCCATTGGCGGAAGCGACCGGAACGATAGGCCCGCCGACCGCCGCAAGAGACTCCGCTCCGGCCACGGCGCCGGCCATGGCCCCAGTAGAAGCTGAGGTGGCCACGAGTGCGCCCCCGCCTTCGGCGGGCTTCGTTGTTTGCATAATCGTCGTGGCGGCGCTAACACCGGCCATAGCTCCCGCGGCCCTAGGAACAGCGAACAGTCCCCCGGCCGCGATGGAGACGGTGACTCCTGTCGTCAAAACCGTCATTGCTGCACCTTCTGCGGCTTTCTCCAGAAGATCTAAGTAACCTTCGATTAGTGAGGCCGCCGTTTGGCCAACTTCCGTAGGAGGTTACAGTTCAAGGCAGAATCTAAGGCAATAAGCGTTCTATGACCCAATGACCCAATGACCCCATGACCCAATCTATGACCCAGATTCAAATCGTCGTATTACAGTAATCCCAAAGTGTAAAGTACATAACGGCGGTTACGGCAAGTGACAAATCACACCAAAATGACACCGAGTTGAATCATGACTTGTTTCGAAAGTAAGTAACTAAGTAAGTGCTTAGTTTTTCAGAAAACTAAGTAAAACTAAGTAAGTAAAGCGTACTTACTTAGTTTCTAACAAAACTAAGTAAGTACTCGAAAATTCTAAGTGAACTAAGTAAGTAAACTGAGTAAACAAACACACGAAAATAGAGGTAAATCTGGCGTTGTTATGCTTGTATATTGTTATCTCAGTGTTAACAAGGCCGTAAATAGTCTCTAAGACAAAGCTTTTTGCAATGCTGACATTCTTTGAGTAGCTCATCGAAGAAAAACCATGACAAACAGGGCAATGTGCGAATATACAGCGTTAAAATAGGCCAAAATGTCAAGAATTTCGTTTACTTAGATTCATACTTAGTTATTTAAAACTAAGCAAACTGAGTAAGTACGAAAAAGTACTTGGTAAATTTCGCAAAACTAAGTAAGAACGGGCCTGGAAAACTAAGTATGAGTACGAGTAAGTATACTTAGTTTCCCAAAAGTAAAATAAGTAAGTAAGAAACTAAGTACTCAGTTTCAAAATAACTAAGTAAAACTAAGTAAGTACTTACTTAGTTTCAAGCTGCCACCACTAGAAAGTTTGCTTGGCACAGTATTTTGAAGCTAGACATTTGGACTTGGACATGAAGCAAGTCCAGACATTTGGACAGTAGCCATTTTCACAATGATTTGCGAGCTCTCAGAAGGCCGATTTGCCAGAGATTACAATATGCCAGAATCACAATTTACTCCAGTTTAGCATGCGATTGGGGAGGTGGTTGAGGGAGGACTACACCCCCTAGCAACAGGCAACAAGAATAAAATTCTTGTTACCCCCCCCCCACCCCAGCCAAGGAGATTCCAAACATCCACCTCCCTAATAGTCTGGAAAATTCCCAAACAGTAAAAAGTTGTAAAATTAGCGAAAGTTTTGCCTGTGGTGCTATTTTTAGCAATTGTGAGTCGTTTTGGCACAATTGCCTTAAAACTAAGCATATTTGGCAATTTTGGTCAATTTTTTGCAGTCTTTGGGGGTCTCTAAGAGCGCGATTCTTGTTCTTGTTACCACCACTCCCCAAATCTCTATAGAACTCTTCCCCCTAGGACGACCAATGACACCTACATGGCTTAGAATTTTGACCATTTGTCAAAAAGATCGTTCTATGGAGTTTCTGCAAGTACCCATTTTTGTGGGATACCTCAATCCACCCCCCCCCATCCCTCCAATACCCTCTACATAACTGCATAGGTGCCTGCCATGAAATACAGTAAATCGGGAAAGTCAGACATGGAAAATGCTCAGACAATTTGGACAGTACCCCTTCGTCCAAACTTTTCATGAATGGACAAGTGTACCTACATACAATACAGTAATTTGTCATCTCTTTGCAGGCCTTTGTCCAAACTTAAGAATTTATGGGCTTTGCTAGAACATCTTTCCATCCAAACTTTCCTATCTACAGGATCGTTGAATTTTGCAGCCAGTCAGTTTATAGAATGGAGTCTGCTGGCATTCAGAAATCAACGCCCAATTTTTCCTCTGGCACGAAGCCCCTAGATCCTTATTCGGACATGAGAAGTGTTTGGACAACGACCTTCTCAGAGCTCGCAAATCATTGTGTTGGGTATAAAATTAAAAAAGTTTGGACAATGGGTACTGTCCAAATGTCTGGACTTGCTTCATGTCCAAATGCCTAGCTTCAAAATACTGTGCCAAGCAAACTTCCTACTTTTCAAACTTCAAGCAAAGCTTCAAGGATCTGTGGCATCAACACTAAAACAGTCTAAGGCTTGTCAGTTTTGCCTGATGATCTCAAATCTTGACTCAAAATGGCTTGACACTTTCGAAACAAGTCATGATTCAAGTCGGTGTCATTTTGGTGTGATTTGTCACTTGCCGTAACCGCCGTTATGTACTTTACACTTTGGGATTATTGTAATAGGACGATTTGAATCTGGGTCATAGATTGGGTCATGGGGTCATTGGGTCATTGGGTCATAGAACGCTTATTGCCCTATATGTCGCACAAATCTCCCCAGGGCCAGATTTAGTCGATTTGCTTAGAAATTTCTTCAAAATGCCGCCCATTAGGCTTCTCCAGCTAGCGGGCGGGCAAAAACACACTATTTTCGGCGAAAAACGTCGCCGTTTTGTGCTTCGCAGGGTCGATTTTTAGCGTCGGAAGTTGCGGAAATCCCGGAAAAACGCAAAAGCTCGGTGCAAGCCAGTCGGGAAAGGGGGCTGGGGCCACAGCAGCTTCAGCGGAAATGTGTGCACCATTTTTGGAAATAGCGGCTTCTTGGGACGCGCATTCGTCAACAGAGCGGGTGGGAAATTTTCGAAATTGAATTATGCTTATTTTTGCTCCAAAGAGTCGTCTAAATGCGATAAGCAACGCCGAAATCGCAATCTGCGCCTCTTGAAAGCCTGAATCGAGTACAATATCGGCTGGAGCCACTTTACGTTCAAAATTCACATTTCAAAAATTTAAATTTTCAAATTTCTAGCCAAGGACGGCACGCAGCTGATCCTGCCCTACCGCCTGGACCCATACTGGATCAAGGAACTCCGCATGTTGGGCGACGTTGGCCAGCTGCTCTTCTTCGTGCGTGTTCTTGAACATTGTCAAGATTACTGTTCGCCCGGGATATATTCCTTCGTCATATACAGCCGTTCGACCTCCGGGACGAGGACTACGATTCGCAAGGTGGTCAAGTACAGCAACGTGGTGGTCAATCTCGATCGGCAGCCACTTCGAGACGCCGTGAGGAGGGATTTGTGTTGAAACTCAAAATTGGCTTGTGTGAAAAATTGCAAGAGAATGGATTGTTGATGAGATAGTGGGTAGGTGTAAGTACAATAGTCGCCCTCTTCGGCCATTTTTCCGTTTCATACATGAGTGAAGTTCTCACGCGCCACGGAATGCTTGCCCTGTACCCAGCAATACGTGGTTTTTTTCCTATACTTCGTTCAGTTACGTATTGCTGGGTACAGGGCAAGCATTCCGTGGCGCGTGAGAACTTCACTCATGTATGACGGATGGCCGAAGAGGGCGACTATTTACACTTACACCTACCCACTATCTCATCAACAATCCATTCTCTTGCAATTTTTCACACAAGCCAATTTTGAGTTTCAACACAAATCCCTCCTCACGGCGTCTCGAAGTGGCTGCCGATCAGATTGACCACCACGTTGCTGTACTTGACCACCTTGCGAATCGAGTCCTCGTCCCGGAGGTCGAACGGCTGTATATGACGAAGGAATATATCCCGGGCGAACATAATCTTGACAATGTTCAAGAACACGCACGAAGAAGAGCAGCTGGCCAACGTCGCCCAACATGCGGAGTTCCTTGATCCAGTATGGGTCCAGGCGGTAGGGCAGGATCAGCTGCGTGCCGTCCTTGGCTAGAAATTTGAAAATTTAAATTTTTGAAATGTGAATTTTGAACGTAAAGTGGCCCTAGCCGATATTGTACTCGATTCAGGCTTTCAAGAGGCGCAGATTGCGAATTCGGCGTTGTTATCGCATTTAGACGACTCTTGGAGCAAAAATAAGCATAATTCTCAATTTCGAAAAATTCCCCACCCGCTCTGTTGACGAATGCGCGTCCCAAGAAGCCGCTATTTCCAAAAATGGTGCACACATTTCCGCTGAAGCTGCTGTGGCCGCCAGCCCCCTTTCTGAGACTGGCTTGCACCGAGCTTTTGCGTTTTTCCGGGATTTCCGCAACTTCCGACGCTAAAAATCGACCCTGCGAGCACAAAACGGCGACGTTTTTCGCCGAAAATAGTGTGTTTTTGCCGCCCGCTAGCTGGAGAAGCCTAATGGGCGGCATTTTGAAGAAATTTCTAAGGAAATCGACTAAATCTGGCCCTGGGGAGATTTGTGCGACATATAGGGCAATAAGCGTTCTATGACCCAATGACCCAATGACCCCATGACCCAATCTATGACCCAGATTCAAATCGTCCTATTACAATAATCCCAAAGTGTAAAGTACATAACGGCGGTTACGGCAAGTGACAAATCACACCAAAATGACACCGACTTGAATCATGACTTGTTTCGAAAGTGTCAAGCCATTTTGAGTCAAGATTTGAGATCATCAGGCAAAACTGACAAGCTTTAGACTGTTTTAGTGTTGATGCCACAGATCCTTGAAGCTTTGCTTGAAGTTTGAAAAGTAGGAAGTTTGCTTGGCACAGTATTTTGAAGCTAGGCATTTGGACATGAAGCAAGTCCAGACATTTGGACAGTACCCATTGTCCAAACTTTTTTAATTTTATACCCAATACAATGATTTGCGAGCTCTGAGAAGGTCGTTGTCCAAACACTTCTCATGTCCGAATAAGGATCTAGGGGCTTCGTGCCAGAGGAAAAATTGGGCGTTGATTTCTGAATGCCAGCAGACTCCATTCTATAAACTGACTGGCTGCAAAATTCAACGATCTGTAGATAGGAAAGTTTGGATGGAAAGATGTTCTAGCAAAGCCCATAAATTCTTAAGTTTGGACAAAGGCCTGCAAAGAGATGACAAATTACTGTATTGTATGTAGGTACACTTGTCCATTCATGAAAAGTTTGGATGAAGGGGTACTGTCCAAATTGTCTGAGCATTTTCCATGTCTGACTTTCCCGATTTACTGTATTTCATGGCAGGCACCTATGCAGTTATGTAGAGGGCATTGGAGGGATGGGGGGGGGGGTGGATTGAGGTATCCCACAAAAATGGGTACTTGCAGAAACTCAATAGAACGATCTTTTTGACAAATGGTCAAAATTCTAAGCCATGTAGGTGTCATTGGTCGTCCTAGGGGGAAGAGTTCTATAGAGATTTGGGGAGTGGTGGTAACAAGAACAAGAATCGCGCTCTTAGAGACCCCCAAAGACTGCAAAAAATTGACCAAAATTGCCAAATATGCTTAGTTTTAAGGCAATTGTGCCAAAACGACTCACAATTGCTAAAAATAGCACCACAGGCAAAACTTTCGCTAATTTTACAACTTTTTACTGTTTGGGAAATTTTCAGATTATTAGGGGGGTGGATGTTTGGAATCTCCTTGGCTGGGGGGGGGGGGGGAGGTAACAAGAATCTCATTCTTGTTGCCTGCTGCTAGGGGGGTGTAGTCCTCCCCCAACCACCTCCCCCAATCGCATGCTAAACCAGAGTAAATTGTGATTCTGGCATATTGTAATCTCTGGCAAATCGGCCTTCTGAGAGCTCGCAAATCATTGTGAAAATGGCTACTGTCCAAATGTCTGGACTTGCTTCATGTCCAAGTCCAAATGTCTAGCTTCAAAATACTGTGCCAAGCAAACTTTCTAGTGGTGGCAGCTTGAAACTAAGTAAGTACTTACTTAGTTTTACTTAGTTATTTTGAAACTGAGTACTTAGTTTCTTACTTACTTATTTTACTTTTGGGAAACCAAGTATACTTACTCGTACTCATACTTAGTTTTCCAGGCCCGTTCTTACTTAGTTTTGCGAAATTTACCAAGTACTTTTTCGTACTTACTCAGTTTGCTTAGTTTTAAATAACTAAGTATGAATCTAAGTAAACGAAATTCTTGACATTTTGGCCTATTTTAACGCTGTATATTCGCACATTGCCCAGTTTGTCATGGTTTTTCTTCGATGAGCTACTCAAAGAATGTCAGCATTGCAAAAAGCTTTGTCTTAGAGACTATTTACGGCCTTGTTAACACTGAGATAACAATATACCAGCATAACAACGCCAGATTTACCTCTATTTTCGTGTGTTTGTTTACTCAGTTTACTTACTTAGTTCACTTAGAATTTTCGAGTACTTACTTAGTTTTGTTAGAAACTAAGTAAGTACGCTTTACTTACTTAGTTTTACTTAGTTTTCTGAAAAACTAAGCACTTACTTAGTTACTTACTTAGTTTTATTTTTGGGAAATTGCCACCACTAAAACTTTCTACTTTTCAAACTTCAAGCAAAGCTTCAAGGATCTGTGGCATCAACACCAAAACAGTCTAAAGCTTGTCAGTTTTGCCTGATGATCTCAAACCTTGACTCAAAATGGCTGGACACTTTCGAAACAAGTCATGATTCAACTCGGTGTCATTTTGGTGTGATTTGTCACTTGCCGTAACCGCCGTTATGTACTTTACACTTTGGGATTACTGTAATACGACGATTTGAATCTGGGTCATAGATTGGGTCATGGGGTCATTGGGTCATTGGGTCATAGAACGCTTATTGCCACATATAGCATTACAATGGTGCGAAGAGATTTTTCAAAAGATTGGTTTCGCCTATAATTTTGATAGTTTCTTATACATCATAGTATTTATATCAAGTTTCAGTCTTAACGCGACTAATTATTACAGTGATGACGAAAGGGAGGAAATCGTACAGTCTGTAAAACGAACTCGTGTGGTGTGGTACTAAATTACGCAATGCATATTATGCGCCGCCATGGGCAACTACGGTGGATTTTTCAAAGCGGACCACCACAGTAAGATATCGATGCAATATAAACGAATTCGGGTACGGTAACGCGCCTACGTGAATTCATCGCTTGGGGCTGCACGTGCTAATGGTTAGGGGATCGTTGCTAATTCCGGTTCGCAACTGTGAGAAATTGATCGCGGCATGAACGAGCGCGAATTCTGAAATTGCCAAACTTTTCAAATTGGCGAAAAAATACAAAAATTGCTCTAAAATGGCCTCCCCAATCCACAATTCGCCTCACGAGGTCTCTGCCGTGGGTCCCAATAGCCAGGGCGTGAAAATTATCCAGGAACTATTTCAGGTTATGGAAATTGGAACTTGTGTAATTCAAAATCAATTGTATGAAAATTACGCTATTTTATAATTTTAGGACTACAACGAGCTCGGCTACAAGCAGGCGGTTTTGGAATTGGACGCGGCTTTGGAAGAGCGCTACCCGACGATTATCATTGAGCCGGCCAGATTGGGTGATTACGGTAGATTTAGAAACAAGCTTCGTTTATAAAAACTCGACTATTGTATTTTGACTGACATTGTATTGAGTTTTGATCTTTTCGCGGAAAGTGTGAGGATTTACCGCCATAGGTGCAGGCCACCCGGAGGCCGGGGGGGGGTTCTTCTTAAGGAAAATTTTCGAGAGGGGGGGGGGGGGTCCCGGTACCCGGAAAATCAATTTAGAATGGCCAAAAATGTGCCTAAAAAAGCCTTATTTTGGTCAAAAACACTCTAATTTGTGCATAAATAGACGAAACATAGCGCCGCAGGCGAAAATTTGGACAAAATAGGACCAAAAACTACCAAAAATACAAGAAAATTTCCGAAATTTCCAGATTTTTTCCGAATTTCGGATGCCAGGGGGGTCTCCGGAAAAATTTCCTGAGGGCCATGGCCAGGGGGGGAACCCCCCCCCCCCCCCCCCCCCCTGCACCTATGTTTACCGCTCTTATCGCCCCGCCTCACGAGCTCCGCCTTCGTTGTGCTCCGCTTCACGAACTCTCTCTCTCTCTCCGCAAGAATGTATAGCGAAGCAATATTGAATTCGCCCGGGATTCATTATTTTTAAGCGAGAAAATACTCGCTTTTAAGCTCCGCATTAAAAAGTGACAGAAATTTTTAGAGTCGAATAATGTAGTGAGTGAATGAATGAAACACGTCACGAATCGACTTCCACGGTGCGCATTTTAGTAATAAAAAATATTTTGCTATCGCATGAATAGGCACGTCGAGAGCTTATATTTGACGTGTCGATTGTAGTTCTACGACGTAAGTTAAGACGGGTGAGTTAGGGCCGTTTTGCGTGTTTTGACATTCGGGTTACTGTAACTCGCCGAAATTCTAAATTTTGAGTTTCGATCGATGGGAAAACAAATACCGTAAATCCTCCAATACGCGCCCTGGGCGCTTATTTTTTCAACCTACCTCTAGGGGGGGGGGCGCTTATTGGAGGGGAAGCGCTTATTCGAGGGGGGGCGCTTATTAACTCGACCCTCTCAGGAGTGCCAAAATTTCCCCAAAATGTCCAGTTGCATTCACGTTTTTGTGTACATTTGCATAGATTTTAGACTCAAACTGTTAAGCTTTTGATCCAAGTGCCTACAATTGGTCGCTGTATTGTCATAGATAGTCCTGTCTTGTGTCAGAAATAGTCACAGAGCATGTATGGTAGTGTTAGTTGTACTGGTACTCTATAAAGGTGTGCGCTTATTGGAGGGGGGGCGCTTATTTTTTCAACTTACCTTTAGGGGGGGCGCTTATTGGAGGGGGGGGGGGGGCGCTTATTCGAGGGGGGGGGGGCGCTTATTGGAGGATTTACGGTAATAAGGGTGTCGACGCCTCTCCGACGGCCTTGAGATAGTATCTCTATGACGCACGGTGAGCGAGTTAGGGCGGTTTCGGTGCAAAAATATCGAAAATGGCGTTTTCTCTTGTGCGTGTTTGCGCAATTGAAAAAAATTTTGGTGCCACATAAAAGAGCACGTCGAGAGCTTTTACCTGACGTGTCGATTGCCGCTCTACGACGTAAGACGAGCGAGCAAGAGCCGTTTTGCGTTTTGACCTTCGGACTACCTACTGTAGCGCGCGCAATTCAAACTCTTGAATCGCAATTTCTCGGGCACATTACCAGTGAGTCGAGACCCATCCGTAGAGCCCAACATCGTCTCTTTACGACTTTCCAACGCCGAGATCCGAGAGCGTGACGCACGTACGCACGCCGAGCTCTCATAGGGTGTCGCCCGGCTGAGGCCGGGCAAATAAATAAGATAAGATAATACGAAACGAATGACAAGTTTGTGCGTTAAATATTCGCGTGCTGCACAAGTAAGATGTAGAGAGCACAGGCATGTTCTTGAACTTATTTGTTCTTGAGATTTAATCGACAACATTCTATATGTACGATCTTGCTAATATAGTAATTTGGCCGAAAATTAAACCGAATTAAAATTAAAGACAAAATTGCGACAATTCCTTGCACTACTTTAAAACTATTAAATCCAAATTTAGGCGAGGAGACCGCTCGCTGGATCGCCATCGGCAACTTTCTGCACAAAACCAGCGTTATTTCCGGTCTGGCGAGCACAATTTTCGCGGCCACATTCCCGGAAAAATACCTATTTTACGGGCCGATTTGCGGCCTGTCCACCCTGTGCTACGGCGTGTATACGGTATCGTGGCAGTGCGACCCTTGCGTCAAGTACCAGATCGAGAGGGATACGGTAGGCAAAAAATTTGAAATTTTTAGCGCGAATTCGAATTTTGGAGTTTTGTGGAAATTTTTCATTTTTTTGTGTGAATTTCGGAAGTGTATATTATATAACGTGATGTTGTCGCTTCGCGAGTGTAGTGGAGGGATTATGGTACAATTTTCTTGATCTTGTGTTTATTTTCGGTGGCCGCAAAACCAAATTCCCTGTATTCCTTTTGGCAGTGCATGTTGTAATGCTAGAGGTTATATTTTGCCGAATATAATTTCATCTTCCTTTTACTGACCCGAAAACAATATTGGTTCTGGGAAAAATTATTGACCGCCAAAAATCAGTGCAAGCTTGTGTTAAGTTGATTTTAAAAGAAATCCGCCCAAAGTAGTGAAAAATTCAGGTTTACTTTTGACATTGGCACAAATTCAAGGCGAAAGAGCCTCCTTTGCGCCAAAATTTGAATTTTACAATTTTTAAAATACCAAAAGAAACAAAACGAATTTTTTCCAGCGCCGCCTGGCCGCCCTCAATTACCAGCAGCAGCACAATAGCAGTAGCCCTTCCACCAGCGATAACAACGCCCCCTCCCAGAAGGTTACCGTACTCGCTTACCGCGACGACACTAGGCGCCGCCTACTGCACACTACGGTGACGCTTATCGCGGCCGGCACGGTGGGCTACCAGCTCTACTGCAGATTAGTGAAGGGCGATTAGTGACGGAAAATTGAAAATTGGTGTAGAAATAACGACGGTTGTGTAGGGTGTGATAGAACAATGAATTTTTGGTCAATGTCGGGTGCGTGCAGAAAATATAGTGTAAACATCGCCTAATTCCGAACAATACTTTGAAATCTATCACTTCCCATCATAATCACACCAAGAGACCCGATCAAACGCGCTACGATTTTCACTATGGCACTACAGTAAGCTACAGTAATCCCCAAACAATCTAAAAGTAATCGAATTCCGTGTCGATACACTTGGCAATAGTGTTCATCTGGATGTTAGAAGTGCCTTCGTAGATGGTGCCTGAAAATAGTGTGCAATTTTATACAACTTTGAAATCGTTGTAAAAGTAAGGGGAGTTGGTGCAAAATTGCGGGAATTTACGGGCTGCAAAAAGTAAATGGACAAAATAAGGAGCGTAAAACTCCAATAATGCAAGGGAACAAAAATTTGTATACAATTATGGACATTAACCGTTGCAAAACAGGATACAAACGGTGCACAGCCGAAATTTACAGTTGTAGAAGTGGACAAAATTCGTGTGTATAGGTGACTACAGAAGTACACGGTTTGAAATGAGTAAAACCGTGTAATTTCAAAGGATTTGTAGTAGTAATATGGACTAGACAACTGCGCAATTCGACAGTCACAACGCCGACAGTGCAATAGGCTCACACTTTTACACTACCATAAAACCTTTAAAATATTATCTCACTACACACACATTTTCAAAATTCACAAAAATACCGATTTTGCAGTCCCTGTAGAACTTCTCAACGGGAAACTCCTTGGAGAAGCCCACGCCGCCCATCCACTCCATGCATTTGGAGGTGGTTACGGTAGCCACCTGAATTCGAATGTTTGAAAAGTTGAAAATTCAAATTTGATTAATAACACACTTGTGTTAATTTTTAGAATCTGATGAAAAATTCGATAACTCAAAATTTTGATGAATAACAAACGTGTGAGAATTCAAAATTCGATTTTTCAAAAGTATCCGCACGAGTGTAAGATAACGGAATGCTTTGATGTGCCTAGGGGGCACAGTGTACTCCGTCGATTTCAAATGAGCACTATTACCCCACGCACAAACCGTTCAAAAACCCATTCAAACTCCATCCAAACCCAAAACCGACGCCGAATTCGAAATCTCCACCGCGGAAAACCCCAGAATCGACATACTACACGATTGCGCTCCAAAAACCAAAAATTTACAAATTCAAATTTCCCGCCAATACCGTACGTTGGAGGAGTAGAGCTTGGCCATGGCCGCCTCCTTGACGAAGGGCTTCCCAGCCTCACAGAGTCTGCCCGCGTTGTATAGTAGTAATTTGGCCGCTTCAATTTGCGTCGCGACGTCGGCGATTTGGTGTTGCATGCCCTGAATGTATGAAAATTTTACAAAACTCGTGCAGAATTATTTTGAAAGAAAGTGAAGTACTTAAAATCTGCACAATTAGACCCATACTTCGGCGCAAAACGTGGGAATCAAGCCAAAGTTTTGCCCAACTCCTCAGTGCTTTTCATTTAAAACTGCGCATAATTTTTGTTTTGCAAAATTTCCACCTGAAAATCGAAAATCCTCTGGTTGAACTGCTTTCTCTCTTTCAAGTAGGGAATGGTCTGGTTGAAGCAGCCCTCAGCCAGGCCCACCATCTAAAATACAAAAAAATACTATAAACTACTACAAATACTATAAAATAATTACCACAAAATACCTGAGCCGCAATGCCAATTCTACCGACGTTGAGCGTGCCAATGGCCAATTTGTACCCCTTTCCAGTTTCCCCAATCACAGCGCTGGAAGGCACCTGGAATGTGGACAAAACACTCGGTGTTTTCAAAACTAACTCTTAAAACTGAAATGTGAATCAGATTGAAAACTAATGCCCGGATTCGTAATCTAAGCCCACAAAACCCCTGAATCGGTATACAACAAGCCTAGCTCGTCAAAACCCTTTGTCCTACTGAGGGTATACGGTGGCTCAACAATTTTCTACACTTGCGCAAAATGCCTATTCTGCACTCGAGATTAGCACTTGACGCAAAGTCGCGCTCAAGCAAAAGTTTGAGCGGCTAAATCCCAAACACCATAAATTCCGAAATTCAAATTCCAAACACTACAGTAGCCCACCCTGACGTCGTCGAATGTAATGGGGCAAGTACTACTCGCCCTAATGCCTATTTTATCCTCCTTCTTCTGCACTTGCAGCCCTTTGGCATTGGCGTCCACAATGAAACACGTTATCCCCTTGTAACCCTGCAGTAAAAAAATTATTGCCACAAAATACAAAATTCTGAAAATATCGCACAAAAATAGCGCACTTTTTCCGGCGCCACATTTGCCATGACGAGAAAGACGCCCGCGTGCTCTGCATTGGTGATCCACATCTTGGAGCCTGTGGAGTATACGGTAGTGAATGCTATGGACAAACTATAAAATACCATATGATGACTGGCACAACAAAATGATAGAAGATCGCAACAGCCGTGCAAAAACATGACACAAAGCTACACAGCGTTATTTGAATTACTGTGACTATAAGGGAGTACTTACTATAAGACAACAATGGATCTACAAAATGCAATTACAAAATACCATCAAACAAGATTAATTCAAATTCCAGTCATTATAAAGCACTGCTCTTACACTATAGATTTCAGTAGCGGATCCAAAGGGGGGGGGGGGGCGGTTGTGCGTCCGCCCCCCTCCCCATTCGGCCGGACCGCACAAAAAAATTTTGTGCGGTACCACGTTGAGAGCAAAAAATTTCGCCTGCGGCGTTATTCTAGAGCATTTTTGCAACAGAATAGGCCAAAATTTGCAAAACTTTTCGCCTGCGACGCTGTTTTAAGGCAATTTTGTAACAGAAAACGTCAAAATCGGCTAAAGTTTCGTCTGCGGCGCTATTTTACATAATTTTTCAGTTCTGAGCGTAAATATTGCCACAAATTTAGCCTGCGCGGCGCTAATTTTTTTGATGTACTTTTATAGCATCTTGGTACCCCCCTGTGGCCGAAAAAAATACCGCCCCCCCCATTCCGAAATCCTGGATCCGCCACTGATAGATTCACTACAAACTACCGTACGAAATACTATAAAATACCACAATTTGAAACCCACCATTGATGATATAGTCGTTACCATCTTCCTTAGCGGTGGTTTTCAACGCGAACGCGTCGGAACCCGAAGACACTTCGCTCAGGCAAAATGCGCCCACCTAAAACTACTACAAAATGCTATAAAATACAACAAAATTCCCACAAAAACACACCAAATCATCCGACAGCCTGGGCAAGTATTGCTTCTTCTGTTCCTCCGTGCCAAACTGGTATATGATGGGCGCCACGAGTGTATTCTGCACGTCGCAAAGCACACTGACGCTCGGGTCGACTTTGGCTAAAAAGTCCACGCGCAAAATCGACAAAAATTCACGCCGCAGCGCAAAATTAATGCCAAATTCGAAATCTCCATCCTGGAAAACCCCGGAATCGACATACAACACGTCTAGCTTAATGTTTCGTTTCTGAACTTTGCGCCGTAGTGGATTACCGTATCTGACGTTTTCAAAATGCAAATTCTAAAAAGTACCCAATTCCTGAATGATGAGCATGACCGAGAAGAAGGACGCGCCCGTGCCACCGTACTCCGCCGGCGTTTCCGCGCCCATGAACTAAAGAACAACAATTTTCACAAAAATTTACTATAAAAATAGTCAACAATTTTTTACCCCGTTCTCAAAGAGTCCGTCGATAATCGACCTCTTCATCGCAGACTTCTCGTCCATTTCTCTCACGAGCGGTGCCACCTTTTCAGCGGCGAATTTTGCGACTAAAAATGTACGAAATTGCGCAAAAACTGTGCAAAATTGTGCACAATTTCCCACCAGCATCCTTCATCATTTGTTCCTCTTCGGATAGAACTGTGAGAGGGCGGCAAAAGTCGCCGCTTTCATCCGTATTAACTTTTGCGGCGCCGACAGCCGACTGTAGACAGCGTTTGCCGGCATTTTTGGGCAGAAAATGTCTCAAATTTTGCGCCAATTTGGTCCTCAGAGACAGCATTGTAAATTGTTGGTGATGAACCGGTTTAACTACGAGAAAGACTAAAGTGGCACCGAAGGTTCAAACTCCAGTTCGGTTGTGTGGGATAGCCCTACGTTGAGCGGCTATAAATAACAATTTTGGTCTCGACGCGAAGTTTGCCGTTGCTCTATTTCTTGCGTTGCCAATTGCGGCGTATTACGACAAAATTTACGGTAAAGAAATATTCAAAAGCAAAACTAATACAATTTAACTTTTAATAAATTTGAATTTATAGATAAAATATTCTTAAAGTACATTAATCGAAAATGTAGCACTAACTGAGTGAGGACCGCGAATAAACGAAATTGGTGAAGATCCATCCAACTAAAGTGTAGCCGACAATAACGACTTGAATGAAATCAAATTAGGTACATTTCCTTAACGTAGTACTGTGCAACTCATTGATCATCTCGGCTGTGGTGTTAATGAAGTGAGAGTGCATTAATGAAGGATTCATATGAATGTACCGCCGTTCGTCAGTGTATCATCCCCCTCTTTCCATATCCTTTCTGTCCAATTCGCCACTTCGCCAGGGGAGAAACATGAGCCATGCGCACAGGCAAACAGACATAAGGATGTCTTCCTCGAACGCTGTATCCATTCGTGCTTGTGAGCTTGCATCAGTCAGTGCAGAGTTCGGCAAACCTTATGGCGCGCACCACAAAACCCGTCAGAATCGGCATTTTCGAGTACCCCATGCGCACCGCGAGATGCGCGGCTAATTTGTCCACATTGACACCGATTAGGGAATGCGAAGAAGTGGGACTCACTAGTCGATTGATGGGTCTGATGCTCAAGAGTGCAAGGGTGTCATATGAAGTCGTCCCTATTAGTTTCGGCGAAGGTTTTGGCCAGTTGAACACGACGACTGGATTATTCTCTGGTGTGTCAACTAGAATGACTGATGAAATACTGTTTTCCAGCTGTATTGGCTTGCACATAACCCAACCGTTTTGCAAATAAATTGTACGCTGGAGAGCAAACACGTTTGGATTTGATTTGTTTTAATTTTGGCCAATTCAGCCCACTTTCCAAAGGAAGTCGGCCTGTTATTACGGCATTTTAGGTGTTCTGGGCCTCGTGCAAAACAACACCATTGACATAACGAGTCACGGTACAATATTCTGGAGTGAAGCGAGACAGCCGCACGTTGGTTATATCCCATCCTACATTTTCAACCCCTACATTTACGTCATGAAACAGCCGGAAATCCCATTGGCAAAAGCCGCTTCTTTACCGTTTCTCACGATGGGCTCAGAAGTGTATTTGGCCACATTATTTGTCTGTGTGGCAACGGCGCTGTTGAAGAATGTGCCGATTACTCATATGAACAGAATTGGTTTTACCGAGTTTATTACAACACTTCCCAGCGCGCTTTTGGGCGAAGCCACTTCAGTTCAAACCAGAACATTCGGCAACGAACTTCCATCTGTTGTGTTGGGTTACACTCTACTATTATTGACGGGACTATTCCAAACCGTTCTGTTGACGAAATTGCTGATTGTAACGCCGGAAGAGCCTATAAAATCCTTTGAGCAACTGGTAGCAAAAGTCGCTAGTGGTGAATTGAAGCTGATGACGGATTCGCTCAGTCATGCGGTGTATGACGAAGTTCGGCTCTCAAATTCGACAGATATGAGGTTCGTCGTCGTCGTCGTCGTCGTCGTCGTCGTCGTCGTCGTCGTCGTCGTCGTCGTCGTCGTCGTCGTCGTCGTCGTCGTCGTCGTCGTCGTCGTCGTCGTCGTCGTCGTCGTCGTCGTCGTCGTCGTCGTCGTCGTCGTCGTCGTCGTCGTCGTCGTCGTCGTCGTCGTCGTCGTCGTCGTCGTCGTCCTCGTCATCGTCGTCGTCGTCGTCATCGTCGTCGTCGTCGTCGTCGTCGTCGTCGTCGTCGTCGGCGTCGTCGTCGTCGTCGTCGTCGTCGTCGTCGTCGTCGTCGTCGTCGTCGTCGTCGTCGTCGTCGTCGTCGTCGTCGTCGTCGTCGTCGTCGTCGTCGTCGTCGTCGTCGTCGTCGTCGTCGTCGTCGTCGTCGTCGTCGTCGTCGTCGTCGTCGTCGTCGTCGTCGTCGTCGTCGTCGTCGTCGTCGTCGTCGTCGTCGTCGTCGTCGTCGTCGTCGTCGTCGTCGTCGTCGTCGTCGTCGTCGTCGTCGTCGTCGTCGTCGTCGTCCTCCGCCTCGTCGTCGTCGGCGTCGTCGTTGTCGTCGTCGTCGTCGTCGTCGTCGTCGTCGTCGTCGTCGTCGTCGTCGTCGTCGTCGTCGTCGTCGTCGTCGTCGTCGTCGTCGTCGTCGTCGTCGTCGTCGTCGTCGTCGTCGTCGTCGTCGTCGTCGTCGTCGTCGTCGTCGTCGTCGTCGTCGTCGTCCTTACTGTCGAATGAAACCACCCATACATTCAGCGCTCTGCGGTCTGCCTTGCGAGCGAATCCCATAGTGCGGACCGGGACCAATTTAACCCACGTTATGTCGTTGCTAGAACAACAGCCCGCCGAGCAATACTTCGCGGTTGCTAACGTCGTAACCTTCGCACACTACAAGAACACATTCTGCA
>JASAMZ010014216.1:0-11171 GCA_030248115.1 Linhomoeus sp. GSCO2_2 | reverse complement strand
GAGGAGTGCCCCGAGGGGCTCTGCCCCCGTCTACTAAATCTTGTTACTACTAAACTGTGCACACAATGAAAACTGCCACGTTTGCAGGTGGCGACGGTCTTGAGAAATTTGTCCTTCGAGACGCACAACAAGGCGACGCTGGCCAGAAGCGAAGCACTGCTGAAGTGAATTGATTGGAATGTCAAAATCTACTAATCCGAGTAATGTAGTAATCGCGCGGTTGTTTTCAGATTCCTGTGCGCCTGCGCCCACAGTCGCTGGCCGGTGCTGCAGTCGACAGGCATGGACGTTCTGGGCAACGTCTCGCCTTATGTGAGTCGACGAGTGGTTACATATTGCTGCGGTAGTTATCGTTATGTGTCGTCGTCGTTGTCCAATCCACACCAACACTTTCCCCACATTCCAGCTCGAGCTCTCCTCCTTCCCTTCCTTCCTAGTCCAAATCCTCCTGAAAACTCTATCTGACTTCCTGCGCTCCGAGGATAAACAAAAACTACTCCGAGCTCTGGAAATCGTGGCTGGGCTCTGTTCCCGCCGGGACAACTCCACATTCGTGGAGGAGTTGCTCTCGACTCAACTGTTGGCCAGAGTGGTCTCCCTGCTGGCGGTGAAGGACATAATGCTGTGTGTCTACGCCATGGAGGCGCTGCTCAGAGTCAGCGAGATGGGAGAAACTCTGTGTGAGAGGCTGGCCGCCCTCGCCAGATGCGTGGGTGAGTGAGTGACATGTGAGTTAGTTGAGGGGTACATCTACGAGTGAGTAAGGTTTGGGGTAATGTGTGCTGGGGAGGGGGGGGGGGGGGGGGGGGTGGCTGATTCCCTCAAGATGGGGGGGGGGGGCAAGAGTCCTGTTGCCCTTGGAAGGGGGGGGGGGGGGGGGGGGGGGGTTACAGAAAACCTCTTGCCATAGGTGCACATCTTTGCAGAACGGGTAGAAATGCGCACAAATACTTTCAGAACACGTGAAATTTGGCCATTTGAGTCACCATCCACCCCCTCCCCCTCAGGGTTAAGTGTTGGTTGGGGGGGGGGGCAGTGCAATCCCCATTCTCCTGTTCAAATCCCATATCCCATCCACGCCTTGCAGACACCTTCGTGGCCATGACGACCATCGAGGCGGTGTCCTTCGGGGCCACAGGCCTGGTGGGCATGAAGGTGGTCCAATACGACACCGCTGCCCACCCCTACACTGCCATCCTGCCACACAAGACCGACGGCCTGCCCGCGGCAGAATATCTGGGGGTGGCGGCCCAGGCGAGACCCCCCGCGGCGCCCCCCGCGCCCAGCAGGGTGCCACCACTGCCCGCCCAACCCGCCCCGGGCCACTTTAGGACGCCCTACCCGGTGGACCAGTTGGGCCCCAGCACTTCAGCGGCCTCCCCAGCGGTGATCGCCACGCCCCCTGGCGAGGAGATGGAGAAACTGACGAGGGAGTGGCTCCAGGCCAACTGTAGACTGGATGTCTCGGCCATGGTCAGCAGAGGGGAGCTGTATCACAGCTACGTGCAGGCGCTGCACCGCAGAGGCACCCTGGCCGTCTCCGTGCAGCAGTTTACGAATCTGTTGAAGTGGGTGATTACTGAGATCGCTGCCATCAGAGCTGCCATTCAATGGCACGAGATGTTTCAGGGACGCATTTCCCACCTGCACCCTTCGTCTGGTGGCAGAGAGATCGCAGCTGATGAATATCGAGGGCTTGCGCTTCCTCAGTGGCGCCAGCCAACCAGCTGCCAATCCCGGCACCTCTGCCAGTGGGGCAGGTGGGTGCAATTAGAAAATCTGTGATGTCAGATGCTTCAGTGGCTCCAATTGCCGTCTTTTCTTCAGGTTCCGCGGCTCACTCCCACCCCGTGCTCGCCAACCAGTTGACCCGTGGGAAGTCTACTGTGGCTCCCTCTGCCACTCCTGCCACTGTGGCGCTGCCACCACAGTCCCAGAGGTCGCTGCCACTGCCATCGACCTCTACCCCTCAGGGACCAGTGGTGGTCACTCCTCCAGCTGAGAACGACGTCACCGCCTTCGTGTCCATTCGTCCCAGCAGCTCCCCATGGGCCCCGGGGCCTGCCACCACTGCTGCCATGAAGCTGGAGGTCTGCCAAGAGGCCAGGAAGGCCAAGGAAGTGCTGCCAGAGGCGCAGAGCCATGGCAGCAACCCACTGGTGGACGGCGAAGCGCACGAGGCCAGGATCGTTCGAATGGAGAACACATCCTCTCCTCTGGCTAAAGAAGTGTGTCTTGGTTACAGTGGCAGTGTTCATGGCAGCTCCCCTGAAATCCCTGCCATTCAGCGCCTGGTCAATGGCGACAAGCCACCCAATGGTCTGATCCTATCTGCCTCCCAGAAGAAGGCAATCATAGCAAAGAAGGCTTCAGAGAAAGAAGGTGGTATAGCGGAGCTCTTGTCCGCAGAGGACGCCAGAAACGCCGCCAGTGCCACCAAGGTGGCAGCTGCCACTGCCAAGAAGGTCTGCGACAGGCCCGGCAACTGCGGCACCGACGACGAGGACGAGGCACAGGATCCGCCTAAAAGTGGGCATATTAGAAGTTTGACTCGTTTAACCTCTGCAAACGCCTTCAGACGTTGCAGATGGCGGGAGTGGGCTCACCAATGGCGCGCCTCCAGCCTCTGAAGAGGAAGCTTCCAGTGGCAGCAGTGTGGCTGCCAGCTCTGCCACTGGCGGCACGGAATCTGCCACGGCCACTCTGCCATCGCCATCTGCTGGGCGTAAGCGGGCTGCCAGCGCCAAGCTGGCCTCGCCCAATGGCAGGAGTAGGCCCAAGAGGCAGAGGAAGCAAGACTTGGCCAAAGATGGGGACGAGGAAGACGACAACAGTCTGGGCGAAGCACCGCAGGCATCGCAGGCGCAGGCGGGACCCTCGACCTCGTCGCAGCAGCAGGGCGTAGCGCCGCAGGCGCCCGCTCGCTACATGTGCGAGTGGCAGGGCTGCGGCAGGTCGGTAGAGTCGGCACCCGTGGACTATGTGTTTCACGAGTTAGAGTTGTGTTGTTTCCAACAGACGCCGCTTGACAGACGGTGATTATTCACAAAGATGAAAGTCTCGTTCGTATGAACCACTCAGTGATTCGAACGAATTGGCGTCTGAGTCTGTCTACTGCCTATTCGGCTTTCAATCTTGACGCAAACTAAATCAGAGTTCACTAAACGCAGTCTATTTTCAGCTTGTTCCACAAGCCATCCGCAGTCAGCGCCCACTGTCTCAGTGCGCATGTGACCGCTGAGGTGACCCGTTGCCTCTGGTCCCACTGCGACCCCGAGACGCTTAGGAAGAAGTGGTCACTCATGACGCACATTCAGGTCTGTGTACTTGTGAGCTTGTGTGAATCTATTTGACTTAAATGAACGCTTTGAAGTGCTTGCGTGATGAGTGGGGTGGCTGTCTGGGCTTACACACAGAATGCGCATGGCACAGATGGCCATTCGCAAACTTGGTTCTACTTACGCGAACTAGGATTGGGCTAGACGTGCTACGCTAGACTACGGGGCATTCTCGGCATTAAAAACTTGTCTGGAATGTTTGCAATGTGCTAAGCGAACCCTGTACTTGATGCGTGGAGTCAAGCCTGAGAACGGCCGCCAGTGAGGAATGTGATCTGCTGTCCACATATTCATTGCGCGCACAGTGTACCTACATCCATCAAAAGTGGATTACTGTATGTAATTCTCTCTTCCACAGGACGCGCACGCCAGCGAGTCGGCGCTGGAACAGTCGGCCCGTCGTCGGCAGGAGCTCTCGCTCTACGGTCGGACGGCGGTGCCCCTTCCCAGGGCGCCCCCTCCCCACCCAGGGTACTCTGAGAACGCCGCTCGCGAGGCCATCAGAAGGCACGCCAACTACGACTGGAGAGGTAGGAGGGAGCTGGTGGTGAGTGGGGGGGGGGGGGGGGGGATGTGGAAAGTGAAAAATTTGACACACCCCCCGCTGTGAAGGACGAGAGCGAGGGCCCGGTCACCAAGAGCCTCCGACTCACCAGCTCCCTGATTCTGAGGAACCTGGCCAGACACTCGCAGGAGGGCAGGAGGTGAGGGAGGATCGATGGTGGTTTTGACTTTCCGCTCTCATGTCCGCGCTCAATTTCACTCGCACTCACTCACTCACACTCACTCACTCCCTTCCTCCATTCATTCAGAGCACTCCAAAGGCACGAAAGCCAGCTGGCCTACCTGGCCATGAGTGGTCTGGAGAGTTCCACAGCGCTCTCTCAGTGTCTGTCCGGTCTGACGCAGACTCGCGCTCCACCAGAATCGAACTCTTGAAGATGACCTTGCACTAGTCGGTCAATGGGGTGTCTACAGTACCCCTAAACCATATCTCTCTCCCTGCTCGGATGCTCAGCCTGGTTCCCTGGACACAACGACTCCAAAAAACAAACGTTTCGAATGGAGAATGGGAGATTTGCGCGCTCTTCGTCCGTTGTTTTGTGTGTTTCCGTTTCGTTTCGTTGCCTCGTTCTCGTTTGTGCGCCCGACTTCACTTCTCGTCTCTTTTGTGGCGTTCGTGTATAGGTACCGAGGTAGGATGGAGTAGTGTATTATAGTAGCGCGAAAGTCTCGGTACACCTGCCTACAAGACGCTCCGTTCTGTCGCTAACTACGGAGCTGCCACACGATGATCTGTCTTTGTTTCGTCGCAAAAACAACGTGACAGGAGACGCGAGAACAACGTAAGACACCGTTTTCAGTTTGCACCCACAAAAGCCAATTCCGCCCCCTTGAAACCGGGCAGGTTGACGAGATCGCAATGCAACATGCAATTTCATGGAAGAAGTGCAGAGACACACGGTCATCAATGCGTAATTTATCTCGCTGCTGCAAAATGAACTATCGACGCAGTTGTCTTTCCAAAATGGTGTCGATAAAGTATTAGAGCTGTAGTTTCAACAACTTCGGAAGCTATGCAGCAGTCAGAGAGTGAGCGCCAGAGAAGAGAGTGGCCGCTCTCGTGGGAGTGGCGCCACAGCATCCGGGAGTCAAGTCTGGAGAGCGTTCGACAGTTTCGAAACATGGCTTCGATTGCGTTCGCGAACAGAACAGCTTGTGGAAAGCCGGCGCCTTCACTGGCTGAGCGAGCGACCAATATGCAGCGATTGCGCCGGAGCAAGGAAAATCTAAAATTCGTCACGATCAAGGAGCGCGCGAACGACTCGCCGCCGAGAACTGCTCTGGAGTGGGAGTCGGTGGCCACTGCCAACACTTTGGGCGAAGCGAGGAGGCGCGTCTTCAGGAGACTGTATCAGCGGCGTCGGCGCGCCATGAGAACGGATAGCGGTCTTCCGACGAAGGGTGACGACGACGCGAAGAAAGCCGGCAACTTCTCCGGAGGAAGCACCGAAGAGACTACCCGCAATACACGAATGGACGGCGGCGTTTCACTTCGTCACAAACCCGTAGCGAAGCCTCCCCGCTCGCCAAAGTTTCCTCAAAAGTCCGTACCCAATATTAGCCGTGAATGGCCAGCCTCCAAGTTGGCGACGTTCACTACGCAAGCGCAGACGTCCCAGATTCTGCAGAAGCGTCATCAGCGACTGTTGGAGAAGTCGCAAGAGATCTTGAGAGGTATATGTAGGTGTGTACACAACTAAGGCGTGTGTCGGTAGCAATACGTAGGGGGTTTGACAAGTGATACGTGACACTCCTTGAGTGTCAGATAGGCACTCCGCGTGATTGTTTTAGCAGACGGGGGCACAGAAACCCCAACAAGTGTTGCATTCCCGTAAAATATGGTTGTTCCCAATTGTTTCAGTGTAGAAGTTGGGTCTATAGCCCGGGGTGGGCCTAAGCAGATGCCATACACTTAGAGATCGATGTGGCGCAAGTGACGCGTTGGAGCAGGCTGTACTGACGACGATGAGCGCAGGCTGTACTGACCGCTGACTGTCTATAGCCACTCACAATGTAGAATGCCAGCGGCGCCCCAATTGTACAGGCGCGCCTTATCTACGCTGCACAGTGGGGGCTCCCCCGCTGGGGTGGACGGCGTCGGTACTACAGTACGCTGCTCCTATAACTCGGTTCGATTGCGCGTGCGTAGACGCCTTTCTCAGCGCGTCGTATATGGAAGGCGTACTGTAGGCGCAGCAAAATCAATGGCGGACGAAAAAAGTGCTTATAACAAAAACAACGTATCTTTTGATGCTCTATCACGTGAAAGCCCAACTGACACCGAAATATCTCAACTGACCCCACTTTGCACCGAAATACCAAAAATTTGTGGGAAAAATGAAAATTTCGCCCAAAAATTGCGACCGCCGAAAGCTGAAAATTTGCTCCAGTGAAGATATTCGTATGCCTCGTGAACCTTGTTAATATCGTTGAAATCGATCACCGCAGCAGAGAATGGGAACGGCAGAATTTTTTAATTTCGACTAAAAATCGATTTTTAAAAATTTTCACACGAAATTCGACAATTACGAATAAAGTGATCTACTACAAAGTTGTAGAGCTCGCCAAGCTCGATCGAATGGTCTTAATCCCTCCTCGATATGAGCACCCTATCAAAAGCTACGCCTGCTCAAAGCTTCACTCAGAAACCCGGGACCCAAGTTTGGGCTGAATTTCCCGGCCCGGAGCATACCTGACCGGATTTCTAGAAGCGGATTCGGATTCACCTATCTAAGTTTAGTAGCATGCCAAAAAACTACTACGCTCGCTTCTTACACAACCAAGATCCTAACTGGGTAGTAAACCCTACTTTTGGGTCGAAAAACCCGGTTTTTGCTACCCGGCCCGGGCAGGACTGGACCCAGCCCGGCGGCGCCCCCACCATCGGATAGCCCAACGTCTTTTACATATTCGGCCCAAAGCTCGTCTCGCTACGTTCTACCAGAACACTATTCTAAGCGTCCAAAGTTCGTCGGAGGCCGAAAAATCGGGTTTTTGGCAACTTGCCAAAAATCGGGTCCCGGCCGGAAGTCGAGACCTTCGATGCACACTGCGCCTTCCCGAGACCTATCGAATAAAAAAAAATTCGCCCCGATCGGCCAACTCTAGTCCGACTTATGAGCGTTTGAATTTACACAGAATCCGCACCATCACTATAGCACTCCTCCCTTTTGGAGGGGAGGAGTGCCAACAAGCTTAGAGTAAAAACTGGGTACCCGATGATGGTTGATTGGCATTGCATAGTGTGTTGTGCATTTGAGGAGTATATTCAATAGTGCGTCAGAATAGAAAGTTGAGCATTTCTCGGGGGTTTTCGCCGCAGTTACCTCGAGTTTTCAAAGGTAGATGTGCCATTCTTGGGCAATCGTTGCCTATAAGATTCGTATTGGTGGGTACTGATCCATAAATGGATCAGGAATGTTCGCCGCAGGTTCACTTTGGAATGAAGAGGGTCTAAATGGGACGACGCCCTTTTCTTTTGGGTCACAAATGCGGGCGGTTATGACATCGTTGCCGTAGATTGCAGAACCGCACAGTAATTGCCGCGTTTCGTGTTCGATAGAATAGGTGGCAAAACATACGTTGCACGACACATCCATGGAAAAATATTGCTTAGTTATAGCCATTTGAAAATGCCGAAATCTGCCATATTTAACAAAACCCTTGAAAATATCCCTAATTTCTTGAATTCTAAAATCTGAAACTGTTTCATAATTACTTGACATACTACGCCCGGTGCATCCAAGCAAAGATATTTTGAAATTTAAGTTGTTTGAAATTGTCGAAATTTGGCAATTTTGAGAAAAACCTTGAAAATATCCCTAAATTCGTTAATTGTAAAATATAGAACTATTTGCTAAATAGTTGGCAGACTATGCCCGACACAGCCATGCAAAGACATTCTGAAATTTAAGCCATTTGAAATTGTCTAAATTTGGGAATTTTAACAATACCCTTGAAAATATACGTAAAATCGCGAAATATAAAATCCGAAACTATATGCTAAATACTTGGCAGACTATGCTCGATACATCCGTGCAAAGAAGTTTTGAAATTTAAGCTGTCTGAAATTGCCGAAATTTGGGAATTTTGAAAATACCCTTGAAAATATCCCTAATTTCGTTAATTCTAAAATGTGAAACTATTTGTTAAATGCTTGGCAGACTATGCTCCATACATTCGCGTAAAGAAATTATGACATTTAAGCTTTTTGAAATTGTCGAAATTTTGGATTTTTGAAAATACCCTTGAAAATATCCCTAATTTCGCTAATTATAAAATCTGAAACTATTTGATAAATACTTGGTAGACTATGCTCGACACATCCGTGAACAGAAATTTTGAAATTTAAGCTGTTTGAAATTGTCGAAATTTGGGGATTTTGACAAAATGCTTAAAAATATCCTAAATTGCGTTAATTATAATTGCTGAAACTATTTGCTAAATACTTGGCAGACTATGCTCGATACATCGGTGCAAAGAAGTTTTGAAATATAAGCTGTTTGAATTGTTCGAAATTTGGGAATTTTGACAAAAACCTTGAAAATATCCCTAATTTGGTGAATTCCAAAATCCGAAACTATGTCACAAATTCATCGCGTCTTACGCCCTTTCCATTTCAGCAAAAACTTTGCCGATACGACTTGTAAATAAAAGTGTCATTTTTGACATTTTCATATTTTAATTGTAAATATCTCGAAATAGGGAAATTAGCAACAGAAACGGACAACGGCGCGTTACTCAGCGCATTCGACTCCATCGGATGGCACTAACCGTCGTGTCTACTTGTTCCGGACACACGGACAGACAGACAGACAGACACACAAACAGACAATAGCGTCCGTATATATACTCGCCGCCCTGGGGGGCGGCGAAAAAATCAATTAACCTCCCACCTGGTACACGCGAAAATGCAAGGGTTTCCTCAGGCTTGGCCGACTGGTCGGGTCAGCTTCCAATGGGAAGACACTCTGCCAGCGGCCGGATTCCACCGTGTCTCGGAGTCCCAGCAGAGGCATGTGAAGACTGGAATCGCCAATCGACCGATACCAGAAGTCGATAAAATTGCGCTTGTTCAGAGGGCGCCAGGCCAGCTCGTAGACAGAGCGCAGGGAACTTGGGCCTGAATGCGATTCTTCCAATTACGATTCCCAGAGCTACAGTAACCTACAGTAGTACACCGCTGACCATCAGCGAACACTCCAGCCTGGGCCACCAAGGTATCCACCAACTGGGGCGTCTGGTGCAACTGGAGGAATCTGGGCCCCGGGTGGTAGGACAAGAGGGTGGCCACGTTGAGGGCGAAGTCGACCTCGTTGGGCAGGCCACCCTGCAGCGAGCGGACCAGTCTTGAGTACTGGCTCTCGCGTCTGCGAGGGGGAAGACCGTAGAACGCGCGCATGTTCTCTGAAGTGGGAGTGGAGGCTTGTGGCTCAGGTTCATCGGATTCACAATCCGATGAACCTATGGGTACCAGGCATGGGCTGGCGCCTCTTGGTGCCTCCAGCCTCGCCTCCAGAGGCGCTGGCGAAGCTCTGGAAGAGACCACGGTGGGAGCGCGAGCCCCCGCCGCGCGCGGAGGACAGCCCGCCCTCGAAGTCTTGGAACTCGTCGTCAAGGTCCACGCCATTCTGGTCGGCCTCGAAGTGGGCCAGGTAGCTGAATGGTCATGGACCTTCAGATGGAGGAAGGAGGTCTATCATGGAGCACACTTTGTGGCGGGCGTTGAGGAACGCGCTGAGTTGAGTTCTGCACTGCAGCTACGGTGAGACCCGAGCTCTATCTGCGATGCAAACCAGTGCAAGTCGCAGAGCACCTCTGAGGCTACAGAAATCAACACACTTTGGGTGATAAAAGCGCGCGGGAAATTCGAAAACGCGCCATTCCTGTTGAAGGGAAGCGCAAGGGGACCCTAAATATCGACGTGCACCACTCGATGGAGAGCGGTGTTGTCTTCTTCTACTTCTTCTTTGGGAGAGGCGAGAGGGTGCGAGAGCGAGTGAGCGGGAGCGTCTGTTTGTGCGTATCGGTCGTTCGTGTCCAGTCAGTGAGTAGTCAGTCGGTGCGTGCGTTCGCGTATACGTGTGTCTGTTGGTGTGTCCGTGCGGCGGTGTGCTTGCTGGCCGCAGCTAGGCACTCCGACGACGAACGACGACGACGGCAACTACTACCACCATTCTTACCAGTTATGTATAAACGGGCTCTCTACGGCGCGTCCAACTAACGCTCGCCTCACCCTCGACGCGTCAAAACAACTCGAAAATTCTCAAAGCTTCACTATTTTGGCCATTTCGCACCAAAAACTCTGAGTTTACTTCTTGGAGATACAGGGCCTCCCATCCATGCCGACCACTGCACGGGCCCGAGGTACTGTAGTGCACATAAGGTGGTACTGGTAGTACAGTACCTGTCACTCAGATTAATGAGGTAGATATTTCTTACCAATATCACAAACGTCTGGTTGCAAACGGTAGGCATGTGGGAGCTGAGATATTGACCATTTTGTAATCACTCACATCTGAAGAACTGTGTTTGTCACCACTTCAAACGCTTCCCAGTTCCAGGTAATTTATGAACGCTGTGACTGGCCTATGTCAAGTCACTACGTAGCCAGAATTATTCTTCCTCGCTCAATTCAGCGGCATAAAATTGATCGCATGTTGTGGAGAACTAAGCTGGACAGTCTGGCGTCTTCCCACTTTGACGCGACGCTAGGCGCAGAATACATCCCTACCGTACCTAGTAGGTAGGGTGGTAAGAAAGGAGGCCTTACGTCACAAGTACATAGATGTACATCGATCGCCAAACGTGTATGGAGGCATCCCCTGCGCGCCCATTCGCCGCGCCATTCTCGCGCACAAAGAATGCAGGCCACGCGCGGTCGAGGTATTTCTCTCTGCGAGTAAGCAGACCGATTTAGACTTTGTCGCTGCTCGCCCAGTTTGCCAGGCGAAATGAAGCAAAACTGTCTTTGCACATAGCGCGTCCCTCACCGCATGTAGAGCAGCTTGGCGGCGTGTTCCGCCAAGGCGGTGACGTCGCCGTCGACATTGAAGCAGCTCTGGACCACCTCGAACCAACGCCCGGTGCGACACACCTGAAATCGAATTGTAGTGGATACCGTGCATTGTGTATGTCGGCTAATTCTGAATGAGTCCACACCAAATTACTGAACGAGTCCACACCAAATTACTGAATGAGTCCACACCAAATTACTGAATGAGTCCACACCCTCTTTTCCGGCCGGATGTCAGCGGAAGTTACTGAATA
>JASAMZ010014214.1:0-25776 GCA_030248115.1 Linhomoeus sp. GSCO2_2 | reverse complement strand
TTCGGGGCTAGAATCTTCTAAGACGGCTAGCAATCGGCCAGGAACGGTCGGGTGGCAGAGTCGATAGGTATGTGGTCTTACTCTTATGCGCGCTCCAAGAACAATGGAGCGGGCGCGAGGCGACGGGATGATTGATTGGCGTGAGAGCGGGGAAGTCAGCGCGCGTGGAACAATAGGCGCGAATAATCAATTGGTTAGGGGATGTGAGGCGCGCTACGAAGACGCGAACCATCTGTGCGAATAGGTTGGAGCTACACACGTCAGCGGAACGACTTGCAAACTTTGCACTGCCTCAGTACAACACATACGACGACAACGTGCTGTAGATTTGCAATCGCTCTACATTACGGAATATTTGTCCCTTCCGCGTTCGGCCGATATTCGCGCCAGCTACCCACTACACACCTTTGAAATGCAATTCCGTCCAACTTGTACTTCCAATCTCTGTTCCAGTTCCACCCCCAAGCGAGGAGCCTTCGCCTCTGCTTCCCGGCGCCCAACGAGTGCGTCGAGTGCGGCAGCATTCTCACCAGCTTCATGGGGCGGAAGAACCACGTGGCCACCACCCACCTGCAGCAGTCGGACTGGGTACCCTGCCCCTACGAAGGGTGCCCGGTCACGCAGCGCCACGCGGAAGCCATGAGCCGCCACATGAGGAGGTGGGGGGAGTCCTGCATGCGTGTGACGTCTGCGCCGTGTGTATGGAAGCATCAGCATCTTTGGCACGTCTTAGTGTGTGTAAGGAACTTTGTGAGTAGCCATCAAGTGTGCGTCTTTGGGGCCCCCGACAAAATTGCGTCGTTTGCTCTAAACTAGAAAGTAGCGAGCCGCTAATGCTGACAAAGTTCTACTGTAAAGCCCTCGCAGTCCTACGCAATCTTGATCCCTCTACAGCTCTGTGGTAAGCGCACTGTTGCAAGCGCCATAGTCCAGAATTTGCGAGTGCGTGCAGAGGTCGGCGCTCGCTTACGCGTGCAAAAACTTTGTAAGCGGTTGGCTAAGGTTACAAAACATCTGTATTTGTGCGCTGTTGTGTTCAGCGACCACGAGCAGAACGGAACCGCCGACCGCCCCATGGAAGTCTGCGTAGTCTGGAACAAGATCCGACACGTAAACATGCGCTTTTGCCCCGTTTTCGTGCGTTCTACCCGCTTTGTATTCACGCCAACTGCCTTGGCAGGACTTCAATCAGAGGCTGCGGCCGGCCGTGCAGCGCTGCTTCCCTCTGTCTTCCTCGCACTTGAGTCACACATCTGAAGTATCAAAATCCATCGATTCAATGCGGCGCGTGGGCCAAATCGTTCAAAACGCCCCTCATGCCTCTGCAAGCGTCATGGCCTCTGGCACTGTGCCAGGCGAGAGCGGCGCCTACAGCGACGAAGAGATCGAGATCGTGAAGTACGTTAGGCGGGACAAGAACAAGCGACCAACGGTGGACGACGACGAAGGTTGGCGTCTGGTGACGCTCATCCCAATGCGTTCTGAAGTTCAAAATTGTCGCTCTCTCTATAGGAGCGATTGCCCACAAAGTCTCGCGAACCGAGCCGCCCGGCGCCTCAGCGACGACAGAGGGCAGAAGGATGAGCGTCGCTTCGCGTGAGCTCTCCCTTAGATGGCGTCCGCTTCAGCAACTTCAGCCACGTGTGGTCATGGATTTCTTCAGCTGAGGCCGGCGGCGCCGTGCAGCTTCCGCAACAAACGCCAGTGGTCAGCAGTTCCCCAGTGGTGAGACCGCCAGTGGCCTCGCCGCTGGCTTCTCTGGACGCCATGGTGCTTCAGCAGAGAATGGCAGCGCCACTGGCGTCCTCTGCAGCGCCTCAGCAGCAGTCGGCGCAACTTCAGTCGCCTCCGGCTATTCCCAAGCAGGAACTTCTGCTGAACCAGCTGCTGCCGTCGACGTCGCTCTACGGTGCGCTGCGTTCGAGTTCAGAGTGTTTCTTCTGGACAAGCCGACACAGCACAAAGTACCGTAATCCAATCGCAGAGCGAATGGGGACAGACCGGGATCACGTTCGTTTTCTGATAGGTAACTTATTGCTCACTGCTTCAACTGTCTGCCCATTCCAGCTCGTCCTTCCCTGCCTCCGCCGCCCCTGCAGGCCTCTCCGCAGCGCCAGCAGCAGTTGCGCCTTCCGCCGCCGCTGCCGCGGTCGCCCACCCACAACTATGAACAGTTCGTCAATCGGCCGGCCGTCATGTCGCCTCCGCTGGGCTTCGGCGGCGTCCGAGCGCCCGCCCCGACGGCCGTCAGAGCGTTCTTCGGCGCCGATTTGCAGTTGCCGCCGTCGTCGGCGGCGCTGCAGGTGGCTCCCACGCCGCAGAGGTTCGTCGCCACCTCGTCACTGGCCCCCGGGACGACCACCGTCATCACCAGAAGCGCCAACAGCTTTGCGACTGGTGAGGGTGGGTAGACTGCACTGCAGAAGGGCGCGAATGTGTCACGGTTCACGTCTGTATGACTGAATGCAGTGTGTAGTTTTGACCCCTGAAGCACCTCCGCGGACACAACGAATGTGAATTAGCGTGTGCCACTTGGGAAGTTCGAGACGTCCACATCGAGGGGCCCACTTCTGAGCCATCCCACCATTTTAGGCGTGCCAGTGGCGGCGCACCAATCAGCCCATCCACTGGAGTGCCAATTGTGCCGCTTGGCCGTTCCCCAGGCGCGTCTGAGGGAGCACGTGATGGGCGCCCACCCAGTGGACGTGTCCCAACTGCCGCAGATGTGCGCCTGCGGCGAGACGGCGCCCACCACCGAAGCGCTGCGCGCGAAGTGTCAGCGACTGCGCAGCGGCGTCGCCTGCCCCATTCGGGCGCACGCGGCTTCCGTCAGCGCCCAGTGGGCCCTGCACTTCTCGCTCTGCTTCCCGGGGGTGGACCCGGCCAAGCTGCTGGGGAAATAGAGTCCGGGCGAATCCAATGTTCAACGCGTGTTGCTTTGCAGAAGTGTGGAATTGTAACGTAGACGTCTAGTTGATAGGGGGTCTGATGAGCCTACTTACTGCCTATCGTAATCTCTGCGGAAGCGTTGTGTACTCAAGGATGTACGTGGCGCGCTACTCCACAGTAAGTTCGCGTATTCTTCCTGCCGTTGACTGTGTGTGCAATTGGAGTTTCTGAAGACGGCTGTAGTCTACAGTTAGACAGGCGGCAGTGCTACTTTTGACGCCAGGCCAGTTAGGCGTTGCTCTCCTCCAGTATCAAAGAGTCTTGTTTGCGGCTGTTGATTACCGTACTCTCTGGAATTCTATTATGCGGTCAAGCACGTTAGCAAGTACTTTTGTATGCATAGTCATTTGCCCATAACTTTCTGTTTTTTGTGCGGTCGTCGCGTATAAGTCGTCCTAGTTTCTGTTGGAAATGCTTATTTCTTTGGGTACAAAAACAGCTCAGACACAACGCAACTAATCTATTCGGGGTATCACCCTGGCAGAATTAGTGCTCTGACGAGTGACGACGTCCCCGATTGAGGGTGACCGAAAACCTGACTGGTGCAGATACGACACTCGAGCATCGACAGCGAACCGACGGCACAGCTCTGACTCTGGAGTGTAGGTATCTCAGCTTCTGGCCAGGAAGGCGGTGACGGCCTGGGCGCCCCGCGGCAGTACCGTCTCGATCGCAGGGCGCGCGCTCTCCTCGAGCAGCTCGGCGTCTTCGGCGGCGTTGACGGGCGCCTCGTCCCCGTCGCGGTCGAGCAGCAGGGTGGTGAGGACGACTCGCTCGAAGGATGGCCCAGCAGCGCCACGTTCGTCGCCGTTGACTGCTGGTATTGGGCCCTGAGGACGCCGTCGCCGTCGCTGGCCTTGGCGATCTCCAGGAAGCTCTTTCAGACAGGGACCCGAGAAGCTGCAAGGCAGGGCCGCGCTCAAGGCTCGCGGCACACAGGCCTAAGCAACCACACGCTTCGCATACACCCCTCCCTCCCTCCCTCCCTTGGGCCCATTGCTCTCCTTTCGTCTTCTGCGAGGCGCACAGCTCACCTCACCAACTCATCGCGGGACAGCTGGAAGGCCTGACTCTTGAGCGATTCCGGGAGACGGAACACCTTGCGATGCTCGTCGCACGAGAGCTTGAATACGAAGTTGTCCTGCACCACCACCGGAATCTCTATTCTCTGAGTAGTTGTTAGGCGCTCATCAAGCTGTGCTTAGGCTCGTCCTGCGTCCACAGTTCGCAAGAGTCTGATCGGCGTCGCAGTCTGGTGGGCCGAAACTTAGGCTTAACGCGACCGATGACCGACGGCGCGCAGAGCGCGCCCTGAAGTTGGTGGTCGCGCTAAGCCTCAGTTGAGACACGCCAGACTGCGACGTCGACAGAGTTTTAGTGTAAACGATAAGTGGGGTGCACACTCCACCATACACTTTCCTGTGCCTCCTGCTGCTAGGGCGGCTGTGCCACTTCCCGGATAGCGCTTGCGATAACCTTCACTGTGAAGTTTGAAGACGGTTGTTGCCTGGTCATCAGACGCCCACAAACACTCTAGTTCGTGGACCGGGCGATTCTTTTCAAGCAGGGGAATGGACACATAGAACGGCCAATTACAGTATACTTAGGTATGTGACGCACGATCTAGGTACATGCGCTAGTGCCCATGCCGATTGTATACATATGTGATTGTGCCGATTTATACATATGTGGAACCGGGCATTTGCGGTAGCGCCGATTCATACGTACCGTAAATCCTCCAATAAGCGCCCAGGGCGCTTATTTTTTCAACCTACCTCTAGGGGGGGGGGGCGCTTATTGGAGGGGGAGCGCTTATTCGAGGGTGGGCGCTTATTAACTCGACCCCTCACGAGCGCCAAAATTTCACCAAAATTCTCCGTTGTTGACACATTTTTGCGCACATCTGCATAGATTTCAGACTGAAACTGTATAGCTTTTGATCAGAATACCTGCAATTAGTAGTAGTGCTGTCATATGTAGCCAAAACTTGTGTTAGGAATGGTCACAGAGCACGTATGGTAGTGCTAGTGCTGCTGGTACTAACAAAAGGTGGGCGCTTATTGGAGGGGGGGGGGGGGCGCTTATTTTTTCAACCTCCCTCTAGGGGCGGGGGGGCGCTTATTGGAGGGGGGGGGCGCTTATTCGAGGGGGGGCGCTTATTGGAGGATTTACGGTATGTGACATTCCCGTTGTACATGAGTCAAAGCCTGAATTATATGCGATCAGTGTCGTTATCAGCGTGACTGCAGCTTGGCATGGCATGGCATGCGTTCACTTTACACTGCTCATTAAGAGACGCTGTCTGAGAGAATCGACCTTTGTCAGCAGGAAGGCGGACACTTTTTGTTCGACCTTCTTCGATTTTGCCCAATTTCAAGTAGGTTGTACTACTTCTCAAGACAAGTCGAATGCAAGTTGCCGCAGCCTGCTAGGTGTCGTGGTTGTCGAGATATGGCTCTTCAAAGCTGACCCTGTTTTGGGCCTCTTGAACGTGTGCTCCATAGAGCGTAATTTCTGTTTTCGCACCGCGTTCACGCAAACCGATCGAGCCACAAAATATTCTTGTTGGCGACGATGCACAACACATAGCGCTACACGGGTATGACTATTTTGCGCAAATTCCAGGTATGGCTTGCAGTCAAAATTCGCGCGCAAATTTTCACCAAAAAACAAATTTTTTCAAATTTTCTCAAAATTGCCACTCCGGTGCATTTTTGGACGGCGAATCGAACGGTGAAAACCGCACGGCCAGGCGAGGCTTATTTCTCGAGAAATTACGCATCAAAGTTTGATATTTCTCTATTGTGCGGCCTAATGGGCTGAAGTTAGATTTTCGTCCGACGTTCGCGCAGACGGCCCGAGCCACAAAAATTTTTTCTGGAGGAGGTACACAACATATAGCGCTACACACTGTTAGCAATTTCTTGAAAATTCCAGGTATGGCTTGTAGCCAAAATTTGGGCGACAAAATTTCACCAAAAATATTTTTTTTTTCAAATTTATTGAAAATTGCTGTCCCGATGCAGTTTTGGATGCTGAATCGAATGCAAAAGACCGCATGGCCGAGCAATGCTTATTACTCGA
Organism: Linhomoeus sp. GSCO2_2; assembly: GCA_030248115.1. NCBI lineage: Eukaryota > Metazoa > Nematoda > Chromadorea > Monhysterida > Linhomoeidae > Linhomoeus > Linhomoeus sp. GSCO2_2. Next base: position 19,743 of record JASAMZ010014214.1, on the reverse strand, counting down.
GAAAATACGGTTCAATTCTGGATTTCACTCCTGTAATTTGGCACTCCTTGAAACGAACTTTAGAGCACATTTTCTCGAGTAATAAGCATTGCTCGGCCATGCGGTTTTTTGCATTCGATTCAGCATCCAAAACTGTATCGGGACAGCAATTTTCAATAAATTTGAAAAAAAATTTATTTTTGGTGAAATCTTGGCGCCCAAATTTTGGCTACAAGCCATACCTGGAATTTTTAAGAAATTGCTAACAATGTGTAGCGCTATATGTTGTGTACCTCCTCCAGAAAAAAATTTTTGTGGCTCGGGCCGTCTGCGCGAACGTCGGACAAAAGCCCATTAGGCCCACAATAGAGAAATATCAAACTTTGATGCGTAATTTCTCGAGAAATAAGCCTCGCCTGGCCGTGCGGTTTTCACCGTTCGATTCGCCGTCCAAAAATGCACCGGAGTGGCAATTTTGAGAAAATTTGAAAAAATTTTGTTTTTTGGTGCAAATTTGCGCGCGAATTTTGACTGCAAGCCATACCTGGAATTTGCGCAAAATAGTCATACCCGTGTAGCGCTATGTGTTGTGCATCGTCGCCAACGAGAATATTTTGTGGCTCGATCGGTTTGCGTGAACGCGGTGCGAAAACAGAAATTACGCTCTATGGAGCACACGTTAAAGAGGCCCAAAACAGGGTCAACTTTGAAGAGCCATATCTCGACAACCACGACACCTAGCAGGCTGCGGCAACTTGCATTCGACTTGTCTTGAGAAGTAGTACAACCTACTTGAAAATGGGCAAAATCGAAGAAGGTCGAACAAAAAGTGTCCATGCAATGGTCGATTCTCTCAGAAAGCGTCTCTTAAATCGGCACGCAAAACAGTACATACATACCTACATTATACCTTTACACCTAAACCTCTCTGTCAGTAGGGACAAAAAATTCGATTCGACAGACAAATCGGCTCGTTGAATAATTTCGGCGTGCTGCTTTGGGGCGCCGCAGTGGGTGTATAGTGAGAACTTTCGTTTTACGAAAGGCAAGAAACCCCGATGGCGTCGATGGTAAGAACTAGAAGACACCAAATCACAGAGGGCAACATACACCTACAAGCATTGTAAGATCATGGATCTTCCAGCGCTCTTACAAGTTGCCGAATCACACGGTGGTCGAACTTGTGACATCACGAGGCGACGTCGAACTCCGACGCGTTCTGGGAAGTCCCGACCGTTGACGGCTGAACCACCCATTTTGTTTCAGGAACTTAATGGTAGGCAGAAATATATACAGGGTGCGTAAATGGTTGAGAACAGTGACCTTCCGGCCGTCGCTCCCATTCGTGACTGTGGCACAGACTTCGGTAGCTTCTTTCTCCGGCGAAAGAGCCGTGAGCTCCTTTTCAGAAACGGCACTTTCATAGGGCTCTCTTTCGCTACTGCCTTCCGTAGCATTTTTGCAAGTTTCGGTACCCTCTTTGGCGGCCGCATCTTGGCTTCAAATAGAAGAGTTGGTCTCGATTTACAGCGGGCCATTATTCCACTTCAGCTAAGATGTGCATCACCCACCAAGCCATTATCCTCGCAGTTGTCGTCGTCGTAGTGTCAGGACGCGCGGAAACCTGACAAGTCGACCTGCCGAAAGACGACACAGGGAGTCCAGGTTGCTGCAGCAGAAGAGCCTTCAGATGGCGTACGAAGGAGTCGCTCGACGGGCCCTGGACCACAAGCGCGTCTGCAAACGACCAGTGGTGACATACAATATGATGTCCAATATACAGTGTCATCAAGTATGTGTTACCACAATACAGGCTAGGTATGCGATGAGTACAATACAACTTACAGTTCGTGCGAAACGGCCCGACGACGTAACAGGTGTCGTCATTAGTGCCGCCGGCGGCCCAGCTTCTGTACCAGCCTGTCTCGACGAGTCGCATCTCCCATGCGTTCCCTGAAACTGACTACAGCCGTACATTAGGCACAAGATTCAGAGTTCAGACTGTTAACCAAATACATGTAGGCAGAGAATGAGGTTGTCTGCTGGAGTATGGTTCGTCGCACGAAGACGTGAGTGGCTATAGACAGTCAGCGGTCAGTACAGCCTGCTCCAACGCGTCACTTGCGCCACGCCAGCATCTGCTTAGGCGCACTCCGCGCTATAGACCCTAGTTCTACACTGAAACAAGCTTAGAGTAACAAGCTGTTTTAAAAAAGTTGAGTTGTTTTATTAATACAGAGTTGTTTGTGAGTGTTTTAAAGTGGAAGAGTAAAAGAGTGGATACTTTTGTAAAGTATTTCGAAGCCTTTCCGATATGACGCGCGCCCGCCCGGAGGCTACTATTCATGCGCTACTTTTGACACGCTCCTTTCTGAGGGGTTCTTGCAGGGCAACATTGGGATCGCCCGGGATTAATTTTTTGAGCAAGACACACGCATTTCTGAGCGGTTGTTGCAAGGCAACATTGGGATCGCCCGGGATTATTGTTTTGAGCAAGACATCCGCATTTCTGAGCGGTTGTTGCAGGGTAACATTGGGATCGCCCGGGATTAATTTTTTAGCAGACAACGTTGTTCGTAAGACAAGGGTTTAAAAAAACAAAAGTATTTCTTTAGGAATGACCGTTCAACAACTGCCTCAACGTGAGCTTTCAAACGGTCGAACGAATGCCGCTCTACAACGTAAGACGAGCGAGTTAGGGCCGATTTGATGTTTGAACCTTTGACTTGCTGTAGCTCGCCAAATTCAAACTTTCGAATCTCGACTTCTCCTAACGGAATGATCAGTGTGTCGAAACCTATTCGACAAACTCAAGATCGTCTCTCTACGACGGAAGACGAGCGAGTTAGAGAAGTGTTGCGTTTTGAACTTTTGGGTTACTGTAGCTCGCGATATTCAAACTTTTGAGTTTCGATCAATAGAAGAGCAAATGATCAGTGAGTCAAGAGCTATCCAGCAACTCAAGATCGTCTCTCTACGACGCACGCTGAGCGAGTTAGAGCGATTTCTATGCTAGAAACGCGAGAATGTCGCTTTTCGTGATGCGTGTTTGCGCAATTAAAAAATTTTTAACGCCAAGTGAAAGAGCACGTCGAAACCTTTTAGTTGACCTATCGCACGGCGCTCTACGAAGTAAGACGAGCGTGTTAGAGCCGTTTTGACCTTCGGGTTACTGTAACTCGCGAATTTCAAACTTTTGAATCTCGAAACCTCTTAGCTGAATGATCAGTGAGTCAAGGCCTTTCCGTAGAGCCCAAGATCGCCTTCCTACGACTTACCAACGCCGAGATCTGAGAGCGTGACGACGCACGAAGAGCTCTCGTAGGGGTTCGCCCGGCTGAGGCCGGGCGAAAAAATTGGGAACAAACAAACGACATCTTTGAGTTAACCGTTATTGGCGCAGAGGTGCCACCCAAGTAGAGATAGAGAGAGAGGAGTGGAGAGCAGCGTATCAAGTCACGTGCGACGTATTGGAGGGAGAGCAATGACGTGCACCACCGCGACTTGTGATCAGTAGAATGTGATTCGACGTGTTTTCGAAACGAAACGAAAGATGAAAACTACGACGAAATCGGCTTGCGACGACAAGAGAAGCGACCGAATACGACGAGTGGAGTGGCGAGTGGAGAGCAGCAAGTGGAGGGAGAGCAGGGGTCAGCAACACTCAGCCTCTGCCCAGAAGCGCCGTGGCCGCTCGAGCGGCGTCGGGCAGACCCATCTCCTCGGCGAAGCGCAGCACCTCCTCCAACATATCGGTGTCTTCGGCGTTGACGGCGGCTTCCTCGAAGCCTAGAGACGTTGTTCTTGTCGACATTTTTGCAGAATAAAATTTCTTTAAAACCAGGCAAGTTCCGCATAGGGTTGTGGGCCAAAGTCGCATGCAACATTGTACCACCGTATGGCAGGCTCTGGTACATGAAGCTACATAGTACCGACCAGGCATTGCACAAGCGTCCAACCGGGCGGAATGGGGCAGTCTCCCAGGAAGTTCAACACGTAGGCGAAGAAGCGAGGGTACCTGTCGATAAAGAGATCCGTGCGCCCCTCCCCCAAAGCCCTCTCGGTGGGAGCACTTCACCAGCGTAGAACGGTAGCTGTGCATCGTCTCTCCTCCGACATTCAACTTCACAATCGTGTCGTTGTCGGTATTGGCCATACCGTCTTGGCCTTTCTTGAATAGACTTTAGCGACTTTTGCTTTTTTCCTGAATTCCAACTAGTTAAACGTGACACTCCGCGAGTGTCAACGTGGCACTCCGCCGATTGGCTTAAACCACCCACTGAAGCTGAACTTTTTGGTAGGTACTGAGGTGTACACCTACACACCTATACACACATACAACTGTGCATATGTACCTATGTAGTGAGGTAAATGATGCTATCACCGCGCGCTGCGGGGCACCGCGCGCTCGTTCCTTCCCTCCCTCCCAGAAGAGACGCGGGTGACGTCACAACACCACGGGAGACCTAAGCCTGGCTATGTGGTGGCTCGGCTGGATGGAGCGCGGAGCGATTTCGTCTCGGCAAAACGCCAACGTTACTGGCAACATGCTCTGGAACGTGAACGTACAACGGCCCCTCTTTGCACCGAGCTGGAACAGACACGTGCAACACGATAGGGAAGTAAGCACCGTGTTGGAAGCAGTGCCCAAACGCAGTCGAAAAGTCATCTTGTTGGTCCTGGCCAGACTTGTCCTGGCTGGCTAGTACACAGCGCTGTACCACAATTCTGGATGGGGTTTCAGATCTTTCCTCCAACACCAGCCTAACGCATCCGAAAAGGACCGAAACAGACGAAGAATCGCAAAAGTGGCGCGACATTCGACATTCCCGACTCCGAAAATACTTGAAACACCTCTACTTCCATCGTTCCGGCAGTCCGCTCGCTCGTACGCTCGCTCATTGCGTGCTACTACGTGGCGTATCAGCTTGAGGCACACACGCGCGGCGGCTTCATCGCGACAACGACGGCCATGCACTGGCAAATGGTCAGCCGCGCGCACAAGGACGCATTTGTGCACCGAGCGGGGAAGAAGCGCGCTAATAGATGGCGCTTCTGAAACAGGCAAGGAGGCCGACTTCGCTAAGCACAGAAGGGCGACACCACCGCGGCATTTCAAACCAACAATTATGGCGCTCGCCATCTCCAAGAGCGCTCGCAAGCACACAACCGGTGTCAAAAGGCCCTAAACCTATTGGTCCGAACTTGTTTCGACGGTCCCGCTACACCGCGCTACACCTCAATACTACCCCGGGATTTCAAATTTTTGCCACAAACCCACCCTAAACCATCCGAAAAGGGTCGAAAGTGAACAGTAATCGCAAAACTGGCGCGAAATTCGAACTCCCCGACCCCGAAAACCCCCAAACCAACTGTCAACTCGATTTTGAAAATTTCGGCCCGGGATTCAAAAATTCTACGCGGCCGGGTTACGGTAGCTCGAAAAATCAAAAATTATGTTACCGGACCAGATTTTAGCGTAGAATCGATTGGCGGTGTCCGTTTCCCGGTAGAACCACGCGTTTCGGCGAAAAAACCGGCCAAATCCCAAAATCCCCAAATTTGGTCCCGGACGGAAACCCTTTGTCACCGGATAACTCCCGAGTCCCTTGATGGATTTCGGCGATTTCGGTCTTAAATGAAAGAGCACATCCAGACGCCGGCCGGAAATTTTATCTCAGCCCGATCCGCCCAGTAAATCGCGAGATATGATTTTTTGAACGGCCGGAATCGGGTTCTCAAAATTTGAATCTACCGTAACCCGGCCGTGCCGCGTCCAAATTTTCCAATTTTTGATCTCCCAAGTCCGCCTCACCAAGGGCTACAACATATCCAAAAACGGTGAATTTTGATCAAGTGTAGCCAAAATGGCGGTGGGATAACGGATTTTTACTTAGTAAAAATTTGAATTTTTGAATTTTCAAAAAATTTTCCCACTACCGGAATTTTCTCATATAGCACGCGGCCTGCGCATCCACCAGGGCTATCGAACGCAAAAAACCGTTTCAAAATCGGTTACTCCTATCGAAAGTTAAGCGAGCACGTAGAAACCTTGTTCCCTCCGGTTGCCTACTGCTCTCCGCCGACTTCGTCGGGGCGGAGTGCCAAAAAGCAAACAAAGAAATGACCACGATGATTCAAACGCAACCCCTGACATTTCGAAACGCTCCGGGTGCTTTTTGAACTTGTCGCTTATTGGTCGAGTCTCGTCGCTCGTGAAGCGCGATCTGCGCTCATTGGTTTGCTCAGCAAATAGCTTGCCTGTGTTGTAAGCGGGCGCGCGAAATTCGAATTTTCAAGCCGAGTGCTTACGAACTACCGCTCGTCTGTGGTGGAGTTCCTGTCTGTTTCCTTCCGCGTTGGAGTTCGCTTCTTGTACCCGGCAATGTAGTCACACTTCACAGCTCAACCAAATTCACAATGGCCTATCAAGTGTTGCGACGGGGACGGCTCTGGAGTCCACACGTAAATGCTGGGGAAACGTGTGCGATGCTGCGTACATAGATTGCGCCTTGTTGAGAACTTCGACAGATTATTCATACAATCTAAATTCTAAATTGTTCCTAAGGAGATAAGGTCCCATAAGGCAGAAAGCAATAGTTTCCATGAATTCAAAAGAATTGCAGCGTGAAGGACGAAATATTTACTCTTTAAAAATTGTGTATGAATTGTCTTCGAATTGCTTTGGATTGCTGTATGCATTCACCGACGTTCGGAACAATTAGGTACGATTTGTGAGTTTCCAGATTGTATTGTTCTGGAAGCAATCCTTATGTTATTGTTATTGTTTTGATCCTGGGGGAGCAGTGTAACAAATTTTTTTGTTCCTAAATTGTTAACAATATAGTGGTACAACTTGGCTCAGTGGTACAAAGTTTGACACGACTGCACGTGAGGGGTCGCCATCCATTGGACGTGTCCCAATTGCTCAGACGCGCGCCTGTGGCGAGCCAGCCGCCATACACTGGCGCAAGTGCAAAGTTTTGTTGACTGCGATAGCGTTATGCACGTTGCATTGGAAGTCAAAACAGAGAATTTGACGGTACGTGTAAAGCTGTTGTGATACTGTGTGTCACGCGTTCTACTACTTGTATAATGTTAGGCCAGTTACAGACGTTGCTCTTCTCTCTCGAGGAGTCGTCTTCGCGGCTGTTGATTACCGTATTCCCTCCGGAATTCTAGTTTGCGGTCAAGTACGTAAACAAGCGCATAGTCATCTGCCCATAACTTGTTGTTTTTGTGCGGTCGTCGCGTGTTCCCAAGTGTCGGCTCGTGTGCGAGTCCTCATCGTTTCTGCTGGGAAATGGTCGTCGTTGTTGTTGTTGGAGAATAGGGGATGGTGGAAGCGATTCCGACAACCGTCGGCCCGATGTTTGAGTTCGGCGGCGACTTCAAAGGCGGGAGGACGACAACTCCTAATGTCTCCCTCCCTTGGAGTCTTATGATTGGTTGGGCGCTGCCGCGCGACGCTTAACCCCGCCTGCAATTGCTATCTTGTCGTGTCGCGTTTGTGCAAAGTGTGGGGCGAACCGGTCTTGAAATCATATTCGGTTTCCACAACAGAACAAAAAGTAGCAAGTCGTGTCACTAAATCAGTCTTCACACGCTCATTGGCTTTCAGACACTTCCAAACGAGTTAATGGCGCAACCGCAAGTGCCCACTCTCCTCCTCTGAGGCGGCCGCAAATGGGCGCTGACTCAAAGTTGCCAGCTCCTCCTAATTGGCCTTTGATCTGGCCGCTTGACGGCCCAGTGGGTATGTGGATGCACCGTAGGCTAAGCGATTTCTTTTCAAGCGACCGCTCAAAGGCGGCGACGTCAGTGTCGTCACCTCTAAGAAAAACTCAGCGGGTGCCATCGTAGGTCGTTAGGCGATGGCGCAACCTTGACGTAAGGCTGGCATGCGATCAGGACTCAGTGCGTACGTTCTCCCGTATGCGTGTGTCCGTCACGCACGCGCGGCACAAGCTTGTCGTTTGGGGTGCCACACCACAATTCGGAACAAGGGCGGCCGGCAAAGCGTGTCGGCCAGAGGACTTTTTCTCCAGCGCTTGCCGCCCGCGCAATATTGCTTTGATCTCTCTCCTCCAGACGGCGGCGGCGGCAGCGCACTCCAAAGATCCCTTTGATGTCGCCGCCCCTGCCGCCCGCCCGTCTCTCTCTCCAGGGGTCTGCGCGCTCTGCTCTCGCTTCGCTTTCCTCCATCATATCGTATCGTATCGGCTGCCGCCGTCGGCATAATAATCTTAGGCAGCTTAGCGGCTTCTCACTCGATTGCGCGGCGCCAAGAAATGCGCCGACGACGAAGTCCCTGAGCGAAGTTTGACGAGAGCACGCGAGGCGCGCCGTCGCTCCCCGCCCGGTCGATTGGGGCGTCCTCGCAGTCTCCCAGCAAGCTGCGTCAGTCCAGAAAGCAGACGAAGGACCGAGGTTGAAGAGCTATGGCAAACTTGTTTTGGGTTCTTCTGACGATGCTGACACCGAAGCCTAATGTACTTGGTGAGTTTTGCGACCGAGTACTAAGTATCAAAGTTGTTGCAGCTGACTATAAGAGTTAACTATGAGACACACAGTCCAAACAACCTGCGAAGCAACTTAGGTGCACACTGCAACCGTCGTGTTTGCTTTAGGCCTACCACGATCGCAACAACAACTATCGTATGCAGACAATCCACCCACACTTGCGTCTCATAAGCTGTGGTCAGAGAAGGCAATTGAGCTCCTCAGAGCCCAGAGCTGCGACGACGCCTGTTGGACAAGCAAGGAAAACTGCCTGGGAATTCAAGAAGCCCTAAAACTGGCACCCCCTTACCCGGCCAGATTTTATGTGGCCAAATCTGGCAAAAAGTCAACGTCTGTCACAATCGGACGATACCATGGGGGGAGATTGCAGAGGTACTTGTGTGCTTCTGTTCCAATTTCCATGCCGAGTGTGCGCAACGGAATCGGTGGCGTAGCCAGGAATAGCGTGTTTTAACCAGGCAAGTCGTCCGGGGGACGCAGTATACTCCACAAATTTGAACTCCTACGCACGGTGACTCCTCTGCTGTGTTGGCCTCCTGACACCCCCAATCGCAAAAGCAATGCTGAATTCGTGATCTACATCCCAAAATACCCCAGATTCGACATACAACACCCCTAGCTCCCTATGGACTCCGGGAATTGAAATTCTGCACTTGTGGTACGGTAGCATACAAATTTGTCGTAGGTATGTTCAAACATCATCTAAGCACTGAACGGATGCCAAATTCGTAATCAGCGCCCCCGAAAACCCCGAAATCGAGTATAATATCGCAAAAGTCGACCCGACGCCCAAAATTCAAACTGACGCGGCAGGCATACTGTAGCTCTGCAAGTTTTTCAAAAATACTTTTCGGGGCCAGATTTAAGCGCAGAATCGTTTTAAACCACTTTTGGAACGATTCGGCAACGCATTCGAGCGCTATAGACGCCGAAATGCGAAAATCGCAATTTTCGGCCCCGGAGTCGAAAAAGTCGCAGTGTAAGAAAGTTTTTTGTGTTTCGGCCGATTTTCTCGTTCATGGCTCAATCGATAGAGGACATCTGGGAAGGAGCACCAAGAGTGGTCTCGCCGCTCTAGCTGCTACCTAGCTCGCACAGCAGCCCGTCAAAGTCGACCCGGGGCCAAAATTCGCGAATTTTTCAAATTTGGCGCCAAAATGGGTCCCGCAGCGATCCAATTCTTTTTTTCCGTGTTCGGCACTATCGAGTACTACAACATATCAAAAGATAGTATATACCATTATATGCAACTTTTTCGAGTTCTACCTTGCCCAACCCAATTTTCAGTACTTTGAAAAAATAAATTTTTGAATTTCCCGCCAACGGGGTCCCGGAGCGTGACCCCGTTTGGTGTCCACCCTGCCCACTTACTAGGCCTACCCAACGCAAAAGACCGTTTGCAAATCGGCCGCTTCACGCGCGAACCCCATCCGATCCAAATTACTGCGTTTCGCGCACAATCGCTATATACTCCACACTTTTTTGTGGAGTATAAAAATCAAATATTTCACATATGAAGGATGCAGACGAACTTCTATCGCCTTTACAACAAATTCTATTTACTATTGTATTAGTCTAGATCTAGCGACCGAAGCACTAACGCTTTTCGTCTGTGATCTTTCAGTGAAAATTGAGATAGGTAATAAACAGGTTAGTTGTGATCGTGACACGTTACGCATTCCATTCGTGGTTACTGAATCGTGGGAGTGCTCACTGCTCAATGCTGAAAATAGGACTTGAACTACCTAGGTACTGTTGATATGTCACCTTGCTTCACAACGCGACCGACATCTGCTTCGCTCAGATTTCGGGCCGTGCTGGTTCTCGAGTTTCGGCCGCCGCAATCGGGCGAGCCGTTTGACCACACGCTGGTGCTATTCATTCTTCAGAGACTCAGTCATGACCACACATGCGAGGATGGACAACTCATTGACGGCAAGTAGCAGACCTTGAAAGCATGCGTACGTATGCGGAAACTTAACGTCATCGTAATTAGATGCGTACAATACAATAAACTGAAATGAGAGGAAGAAACATCAGAATATAACACAATGTTGAACGGATAATGGATTCAAACTATTGAAATCAAACACAATAATAAAGCTAGGTAAATTACATCATTGAGCGGGGACCGTAACAATGCAGTTAAAACAGAATTAGCTAGAACAGCGAAGTAAAGTAAACTACAGTTAAAACAGAATTAGCTAGAGCAGCGAAGTAAAATGAAACCATTCGATTGAATGAATAACGCAGTGTAAATGAAACAAGGCAAGTACACCTAATTCAGAAAACCGAAAATAACGCACCAATTTTCAGGCGTCCGTCGTCAGTACTGTCTCCGGTTAGCCCATCCCACAATGCGTAATCCCTGTCCGACCGTCTCAAAGCCTTCACTAATGGAGAACAATCTCAAGGAGTGTCGGCTGACGAGATTCCCCTCGATTTTCACCGCGCCCGGCAGGGGTCGCTTTCGTCGGCGCCTGAAGTCGACCACCGAACCAAGCGTTGCGATCGGCCAGTCGGCCGGCAATCAGAGGCTCAGATGCCGCAACTGGCCGGCGAAATTCCAGAGATGCCATAGAAATGGGAGAAGAGCTAGAAATCACACTGCCGCCGACGAGGAGACGCTTCAGAACGCCGCCAGGGAGACCCTCAGGTGGGTTGATTCGCTCAGTGAGCCGCAAACTTGAAGTTTCCATTACCGTACCTTCTGAAATAAGCGCCTCCCCCCCCCCCCCCCTTCCGCTCGGATTATAAGCGCTCCCCTCTGTAGGTACGTTAAAATAACGCACACGGGCGCTTATTGAAATATACTACAGTACCTACTTCCAGGCGCGTCCAATATCCGGACGCGGTGCGCTGCAACCTCTTCGAAGTGTGCGACCACGCGGTGGTGGTGGAAGGCGCCTGGAACAGTCTCACCGTCAGAACTCGGGAAGTCAACGAGACAAGAGCGCTTCTGGACTTCCTCCACGACAACCACTACCCAAGGACCAACGTGAAGCTCTTCAGCGGTCGACCTTTGGCTTTCGGTACGCAGTTGTTTTCAAATTCTTCATTGAATAAATTCCAAATTCATCTGGCTAGTGTATCGTACATATGTAAGTTCTCTAGAGAACGAGAAGCGGTTTTAGGTGACTGGGAGCACTCCTATCCTATCGCAGCGAAAAGCAGGCTCCGATCGCAAGTTCGCGGCGTCTGCCAGAAGTCGCGCTGCATCGATACGTTTCTCTTGATTGTTCGAGGCACCGACACCAAAGATGGTTTGCTTCTGTGGGACTCGAATTACGACGAAAATGTGAGAGAATTATTGAGCGAACTTAATAAATATTGGGTAACTAGACAGTAGTAAACTATGATGTACCTACATATGTCATTAGCATACATAGTTCGATAACTGCGCGCGTTTGCCTTCTATATTCAAGCGCCAGACCAACATTCCTTGCAGATCGACCCACACGAAATCTACACTGACGACGAACTACAAGCCGACCTGGCGGGCTGTAAGGCGAAGCAGCTTCTGCTTGTGATTGAGAGGTCCCAAGCAAAGAGACTGTCCGAAAAACTCCGATCCGCAGTGGCCAAAGGGTCGCTTTCCAAAGTCCTCGGCGTAATCTCCTCTGAAAGGGAGGCGCTAATCTCAAAATGGCTGGCCGAGCAACGAACCTTGGAAGAGCGTCTCCAGTGCAGCAAGGATGTCTTCAAGGTACGATACTATGGACGGCGTGCTGACTGCTTCCCAGTAGACAGGCCTATTTACACAACTCTTTACTGCAACATCCAGAAACTGGCGCAGCTCACTGGAGCGGAACTTGCTGCCGGCGTCGCGGCTCCATCGAAGACGATTCACGGCTTGGACTGCTCAGCCGACGCCGGCCCTTCGAAGACTATCTCTTATGGCTGCGAGACGGTCTCCACCGTTCAGTGGTTCGGAGCTAAGACAATGAAACGACGTCTGTAGGAGCGGAAATGGAATGGCATAATGTACAGTGGACGTGGACACGGTTCGGAAATGTTATACCGCCACCGGCTTGTTATCACGTTAAGTAGGCTAGACAATGCGAAGCAATTCCTCATGCGCAATTCTTGCTTCGGACGTTGTTCGTTAGCGTCACATCAAGGCCGCCGCCGCTCCCTAATGTAGTACCGTACTTGTCGTTCTACCAACCTAACAAGCGTCTGTTGAAACCTGCTTGAGTAGTCACACGAGCTACAACGCGATACCGGTCTTCAGTGATTACTGTAATTCGATTCGACGTGCGTAATAGACAGGAGTTCTATTTGGCAATGAGTGTTCAAACGGCTTCTTCCGACCCTCGCGCTGCTGTGATCCCGATCTGATTTCTGCTGGGTGTATCCTCGTTTCTGATGCGGTAATCGCTCGTTGTTCGTTCTCCTTTTCCGCTTTGTTCTGCGTTGTTATGGCTCCGTTTGTCCTACTGAAGACGTCGTTCGTTGCGTCAGCAATACGTATACAACAGACGCACCAATATCACCTCAGTTGTCTGGCAGAGAACAGCATGCAGACGTTCCACGGCCACCCAAGTGCCGAAAAGTTTGGCGTGTTGTTAGAATGGGGCAGTTTCGAATATTTGAACTTGGATGATTACGGTAACCGATGACAAATTCTGAACTCCGTGCGCAGTTGTTGTTTCTAACCAATGAGTGCCATGTTAAAATTTAATTGACCAATCGCGGCAAAGTTGGTGGGCTTCCAGCTGCGAAGTATACTCAAGTCAGCGATTCACCTACCTAAGTGCTCTCATTCTTTGTTAACGACTTGTGAATTCTGGAAATGTTGAAAGTGTTAGTGGTAGGTGAAGTGGGCGTGAAGTTCCAGAAGTGCAGGGCCGCCAGAGGAAGACGAATGGTGGAGAGGAGAGGGAGATCGGGCTGATTACTGCCATCTCCGGAAGCAGAAACTGCCCTCTCTTCTACGGAACCTATTCTCATCAGGTGTATGGGAACTTATTGGCGTTAACGTTATGTTTACCACCGCCGCAAATGGCGGATTACAATAATCCGCTTGGCGGATTCCGATTATGTCTATTTTGCGATCCGCTGGGCCGATTGGACTGAAACTTGGAAAGGAGTTCGGATTGAAGATGCCGATCACATTTCAGAAGAGAAATTTCGAAAAATTCCTTTGCGTTGGCGAGATATAGGATTGTATTCGATGTCAGACAATTATTTAATTAAACCAACTTTATACGACCACGCGTTCGACTGCAGCGCAATGTCAAGGTTGCCGAAATCGTCTAAATCACCCTATCTCGCGAACGCACAGGAATTTTTGAAATTTCTCTTCTGATATGTGATCGGCATCTCGAATCCGAACCCCTGTCCAAATTTCAGCCCAATCGGCCCAGCGGATTGCAAAATCGGCATAATCCGCCAAGCGGATTATTATAATCCGCCATTTGCGGCGGTGGTAAACCGCCGCAAATGATAAACGAGAGCGATTACGAGATTTCCGACAAGGTCATACTGAAGTCGCAGCTCTGCGACACGGCGACCCGGAAGGCGGCCGTCGACGAGGAAGTGCGCCTGCTCAAACTGGCGTCCAGTTGTCGACACATACCCGCCTTCGTCTCCTCGCTCACTGTGAAGGTATGCAGGGGGATGCGTTAACCGGCGCTGGCGCTCTTGAATACTGCCAAAGGTTAAACACACATTCAGAGTGAGACGGGCGAAGTGTTCACGGCCATCGTGCAGCGCAGGGCGCAAGGGCAGACCCTCCGAAAGCTGTTACTACAGAGAAAGTATTTCTCAATTTCGGAGGCGACGAAGATCTATTTGCAACTCTCGCTGAAACGATTGAAGATCTACAGACCGTCAAGGTGAGTCCCACGCCATGATGATGGATAATTATCAAGTTGCGAATTGTGGAAATTGCATGCGCACACCAACCGGGTGTCCCAAAAGTCCTGCCCCACCCCAACCAATCGGAAGTCTTGCCGATCCCCATCCCAATCTCTCAACCAAAATCACACGGCCAAAATTCGGAAATCCAAATAGTTTGTTAAGGTCAAAATAAGGGTCAGAAGGAAGTTGCATCGTAGCCATCCCCATTTGAATTGCTCTATTCAACTTCAGATTGCTCACAACGACCTGTCGTCCAACAACATACTAGTCAACTGGGCAGACGGCAGATTGGAAATAGCCGTCATCGATCTTGGTTTGGCCGCGGAATACAAGGACGGACAGATGATGACGGAAGCGGAGGGAACTCGACTGGTTATGCCGGAGGGAATTTTGCGGGAGCAGTCTTTCGACCCCTCCATGGTCGACGTATACTCCGCCACTGCCATAGCGACGACCACACTCTGCCGTGAGTCATGTACAGGGTGTGCAATATGTATCTCAGGAAAGTTCCCCCCTAGTGGGGGGTAAAGACAGGTGAATTTGTTCGGGCTGAAGTTGAACAGGCTGTGTATCTCAGGTGACTTCTCAGCCTCTAAGCTACACGAACAAATTCAGCGTGCTCTGCTCACACGCACCGATGTTGTCACTGTAGGCTCAACGCACAGACGGTTACGCGCTTCATCACTCCAAACCGTGGGTAGGTGTCTACCGCGGCAGCACTCAAACAACGTAACGTACGCAGTAAGCGCAGCACAACGTCTGTAGGTGCGACGTAGTGTGCAAACAAGTGTGGACACCAAGACTAACCCAATGCCGTTTTCACGCTTTACAATTCGTGTCTCGCCCAGGATATGCGCGACGCGGTATTAACCAGTGAGTAGGTGTTGTGACGTAAACAGTCCCATTTCACTAAATGTGCTGAAATTTCGAATTCTGTCAAGAACTTGTACGTTATGTATGCTGCACTGCACGCAATCTTGGGTGGGCGTACAACGTTTTGTAAAGCTTGGGAATGGAGGTGTTGCAAAGCCGCAAAGTTGGTGTGCGCACTTCTTTGTTGTTGGGCCTGAGGTCTGTAGGTAGACATTGCCAACCGTCAGGGAAGCTGGCGTAAGAAGGGCGACTCACTCATGGTCTTTTTCAGACATGCGCAGGTCTGCAAGCAGTGGCAGGCCCCTGCCGAATCCGGTGCAGTTGATCGTCGATGAGGAAGGACATCACTGCCAAAAGGAGCTGAATGCGCTGCTGGGGGACCTCTGCAACAGCTGCCACCTCAGAGACGATTTTACGCAGCTGCTGCAGCAGAACTTGGGCGCACAGGCTGGGCGCACCACTGCCAAAGAGTTGCGAATGAGGCTGGAGAAGCTGACTCAGTCGTCGCACGACAGCGACGAAGTGTGAGTATAGCGAGACTGCTTGCACTAAGCCGAACGATTAAACGGACGATCCAAGCTCCAACATTTCAGGACAGCCAGAGAACCTCCCACGTTGTCGGAGATGGTCGACGACACCTGCATGATCTGGGGAGTTCATGGCGCGGCTATATATGACGCAGACGCAAGCGCCATTAGTGAGACTACAACGGGCTTCAAGGTGGACACCTTGTTGTTACTCGTCTGTTTCACCACACAACGCGGCTTTGGGATGGGAACTGCTGACAGCTTTACTTTTTGTTCAGTGCTCCGAAAAAGAGGTTGAATCGCTCTCCAACGCCCTCGCAAGCGTCCAACCACAGAAAAAAAAGTTCGCCATCGACAGCTGCGGTGAGTGAGCGCTACTGTACTTATGCGCTACAGGTCAGTTCAGTTTGGCGGCCTCTCGCAACGCAATACGATCGTCGAATCGAAACCGCACTGTTTTGGCGCTGTCATCGCTCTTGATTGGCGTTTTACGGAGCTCTTACACTCAGGCGCAACGTGGGATATGGTGGAGCTACAGCGCAATCGTTGGCGCAGCTCGAACTCCAGCCGCGGTTTCCATCTCTTCCTGATGGGGCCGCTGCGAGGACGGAGTAAGCGCCCGAGTCATGCGCTACTTATCGAAGTTGTTTGCGTTCGTTCTGCACGAGCTTTCAATACCTGTTCTAGATTTCCTTTTGGCCCTTGCGACTTCAAATCCCGCGGTGGAGAAGAAACTGCTGCATTTGGCGCTGTTGCAGCCCCAGTGGTGAAATTGCGATCCCAGTGGTGTTGTTCAATTGGGCGCTCGTTGTACTTTGTTGGGTGCGAACTGCGTACGTGGACGGGAAACATGCAAGCCAACTCTGTATTGTTCTTTGGTCGCTTCTTGAGGTGCTTTCCTCATCACCTAGTTAGTTGAATTATCGGCATTAATAAGTAGAACATCCCCATGGCCCACTTAAGGGTCGCCTCGCGCCCCCTACGGACGTGAGGCGGCCCTTAGCCGGGTGGCGTGACCCCCCATGGCCCACTTAAGGGCCACCACGCGCCCTATAGGGACGGCAGGCGCCCATAAGTGGGGTCAAAGGTGGGACGCGTGTGTGTACTGGGTGGCAGGACCCCTTATGGCCGCCACGCCCCCTATAGGGACGACATGCGCCATAAGTGGGGCAATGGGGGATGTGTGTACTGTGTAGCGTCCACAAGTACTGCCGTCTCATTATTACAGATTTTCTCCCGATGAGTGGAGGCGTCCAAATGTACAAGGGGCCTACTAATAGCCGCACCGTGCGTGTCTGTGCTGTTGGTGTGTGTGTGTGTGCTGTTTTGTACAGCTAGTACGGCCGACGCTTTACAGGCTTTCCCGTGGCAAACACCTGGCCAACACCGGGGTCGTTCTGCGCTGCGCTTTCTACGATTGAGAGCGCAGCAATCGCGCGCCTTCATCCCAGTATGGCTCTCTGGCCGAAGCCAAGCGGCGCAAAGGCCTGCGTGTGAGTCAGTCGTTCGATTGTGGATCCATTGAAGCCTGCCTCTCTTAGTTTCTCACTCAGCAGCATTTCCTCTACCGTCGTTGTAGCGACGTTGGCTTGGCACTGGCAACCGAGGAGCGAGGAGTCTTCTGCAAGTGGGTCCTGCCGGTCGACAAATGGAGGCGGTGAGTAGGTGCATAATTAGTGATTTGAACCAGCTTCGATTCTCACTACCCCGTACTTTCAGCAGCAGCAGCAGTACCTCACCGCCGCCACCATCAGGGCGCTTCATGAGATCGATTCGACGGCGACCCCGACCTGCTGGAGGACGGGCTACGCCTCCGGCAGCGGCCAGCGCATCCAGTTGCACGCCGTCGCCTTTGTCAACGGCCGAAAGGTCGAGGCCTGCAGCAAGAGGCTCGAGAGCCAAGCGGCCGCCGTCGCCAGCCTCAACCAGAACTTCGCCATGAGCGTGACCAATGTCGCTCACAGACCCGGTTCAAAGGGACGGCGAGTGGAGTCGACGGAGGACGACGGCGACGGCGATCAGCCGGGACGCAAGGCCAGCCGCCAGTCGGCATCTGCATCGGTGGAGGCGGTTGCGACGGAGACCGTCCAGTCAGGGCCGCCTGAAGAGCGGGCGGATCCGCCTTCTCCACGCCCCTCTGCCGAGCTGCCGGCGGCCGATGAGGCGAGGGAGCTGGAGGGCCTCCGATCGGAGGTGGCTGCGCTGCGAGCGGAGCGCGAGGAGCTGGTGGCCGCCCACGACATCGAGATGCGGCGCCTGCGGGAGGAGAAGGCCGCTCTTGAGCGAGACTCCGAGGAGCAGCTTCTGAGCGCAGTGACAGCGGCCGCTCTCGGCAGGAGTGAGGTAGGATGACAGAGTCTGATGGGAACAGCCGACGCTAAATGCACGAGAAGGAAGTTAGTTGCATAATGCAGGCGGAGCGAGGGACGCTCTTCAGTCCCGTGGAGCGGCGATTCGCCGAATCGAAGGAGAGCGTCGAGATGGAGCGCGGGAAGGCAGGCGACACGTGCCAGAACTGCGCCAACGACCGGCGGGCCCTGCAGCAGGCCCTTCAGCGCCTCATAATGGAGCGGGGCCAATCGAGCCGTCGCTTCGACGTCGGCGCCACGCACATCATCGCCGAGGTGGTGCGCACCATCGTCGACGGCGGCGTGTCGAAGACGGCGGCCGACGAGTGGCGACACAGAGCGCGCATGTACATGCTCGGACTCCGATCTGGGAATTGCGTGCCGCCCATTCCTCGTCCTGAGTGATGGAAAGGAGCATGACTGTCATACCAAGCCGCCTGTATATCAGACATGCACATCCGACCAGAAACAGCTGTATTTGTGAACGTAAATATCAATGTGAATGTAAAGGAAGAAGTATCGAAGATGGGCCTTCCCTGTATTGCCGTCTCCATCATGCTTATGATCTGCGACCGAAGAGCCGACGTCGACGACCTGCGCGCTGTGGCCAGCGACGAGTCGGCTAGCAGCGTTCGACGTGTCCTGTGGGCCCCTGCCGACTGCCCGGCCGAGGCGCTCCGCCAACTGCCGGCGACTGTGTCCCGCGTCCAGACCATGCACTGCTGCTTCCCCTGCGACCTGAGAAGGGATATACGGCGGCGTCCGAGCGAGTGCAAGTGCCCCAGACAAGCGGCGCCACTTCTCTACCTTCCAAGCCCTCCGCCAGTCGACGGGGCGACGACGACGACGACGCCACCGACGAACCGATCCATGAGGGAAGCGACGACGACGACGGCGGCGGCGGGCGAACCTCCTTCTTCTTGGACGGCGGCCGAGCTGACGGCGGAAGGGGTCGACTGGCTGGCGCTGGCGACTGGAGCTTCCGGCTATGTCCTGCTGGCACTTCTTCTCGCAGTGTGCGCCTGCTGGAAGGTCATCCACGGCCGCCGCCGATCCAGTCGCCCAGTAGCAGCAGGAGTCGCAGCGCCGTCCCAGCCGAGCCTTCGACGCCGTCTGCTGCGCTGCCTTCGTCGCTGGTTGCTGCCAGTCGTCGCTGTGGACCCGACGATCGCCAGCCTGACAGGGGCAGTTCTGCAACAGCTCGACACCGACAGCGCGGCTGTTCCAACGAGCGGTGCAAGCGCAGCCACACCAGCCGACAGTGAAGCGACGACGGTAGCCGACCTGATTACTCTTGCGTCGCCTGTGCAGCCGCTCCCGGTAGCCTCGACAGAATCGGCGTCGCCAAGTCGAGCAGTCGTAACCACCGCGCAGATCCACGCCGCACCATCCTCCAGTGGAGCCGCCAGTGTCAGTCCGTCGCCCTCGTCGAGGTGTCGTACCGACTCGATCCAGGCTACGCCTCCGGCGCCCAGCAGGCTCGACCTCTCGAACTCGTCCCTGGAAGATGGCCCCCTCGAGACGCGAGAAGAGGAAGCGGAAGAAGACGAGGAAGCCGGCCGCCGGAGCGCGCTGCTGCTGCAAAGCCTTCTGGCTCGGGAGGGCGCCCCCGTCACTCTCGACGGGCA
>JASAMZ010014210.1:0-15868 GCA_030248115.1 Linhomoeus sp. GSCO2_2 | reverse complement strand
TCAACGAGTAGGACAATTTCGGACACGTTTGCAGGGCCTCCTAGTGGGTGATCTTCCAGGCACCAGCAAACCAACCGTAAGACTTGGTAATTGCAGGCCTCCCAGGGCGTTCCACCCAAACGAGTAGGATCTGGCAATTGAGGCTGTCTTAAAGAGTGGCATCATTATCATAATAAGTAAAGAGGAAGATTTGGGAGATTGCTTTGAACTAATGTTTGCGTACAAAATGAGTACCGGGTTTTTCCGATTAAAAGTCCCCCCAAATAGAAGTCCCAGGGACTTCTATTAAGATTTCCTGCCAAATAGAAGTCCCGGGGACTTCTATTTGGAGCGACTATTTTGTTGCGCGATGATATGAATCATCTACCGGGTGTTTTTTTTAATGTGGTGAATCACAAAGTTGAATAACTTTTGCGTGGGTTAACTCAGACAGGTGAAACTTCAGATGACAAACACAACATCTTGTCCATCAGTGCTGTAAAGAAACGGTACAAGCTAACACACACAAGCTACAGGGTGTTAAAACTTGATGTCGAATTTCGGGGGGTTTGATAAATCCCGCTACAACTCTTTCGTTTCAAAAGCAATTTGGATGAGACTGGTCTGATAAAGTAGCCCAGTAATGTTTAATTTGTCACCAAAACGAGCTCCCTAACTTTATCGAGTGTCATTTCGCAGCTTGTAAAACTTGACACTAAGTGGCGTGAAGGGGCTCCAGTGGCGAAATGGCGAATCTCCAGTGCTGCGGACACACCCATGCCGAAACTTGGCGACATGCGAAATGACACTCGATAAAGTTAGGAAGCTCGTTTTGGTGACAAATTAAAGCTCGTTTACTGGGCTATCTTATCAGACCAGTTGCATCCAAATTGCTTTTCGTAAACGAAACAAGCCGGGAGCGGTTTGCTTTATGCAAACCCCTCGAAATTCGAAATCAAGTTGGACACCCTGTAGCTTGTGTGTGTTAGCTTCGAACTGTACCGTTTCTTTACAACACTGATGGACAAGTGTTGTGTTTGTCATGTGCAAGTTTTACCTGTCAATGTTAGCCCACGCAAAAGTTATTCAACTTTGCGATTAACCACATTAAAAAAAACACCCGGTATAATCATGCGCAATGTACTATCAACAATCGACAATTATTGCGCTTCCACAAGCTCAAAGTTCCTTGATGCTTCCTGAAAGCGGCTGGCTGAGTGAGTAATTATTAAGAGAGAACATCGCTGTGAGTCACAGGGGAGAAGTCGAAGACACTGCTTAGAGTCATAGGATGAGCTTGACAACTCCTTTGTTAGGCAAGCGCTGAATTTTGTTTGAATATACTGCACTAATGCAAATTCTATCTTTCCAAATATAAGTCCCGGGACTTGTATTTGGGGCCAAAGTAGGGCCGCAAGAAGTGCCAAAACCAAATACAAGTCCCGGGACTTCTATTCGGAAAAACCCGGTAGGACAATTCTGGGACACGATTGCAGGGCCTCCTGAACGAGCGGGGGCTCTTTGAGGCACCCACAAAACGAGTAGGACAATTTTGGGACACGTTTGCAGGGCCTCCTGAACGAGCGGGGGCACTTTGAGGCACGTAAAAAATGAGTAGGACAATTCTGGGACACGTTTGCAGGGCCTCCTGAACGAGCGGGGGCACTTCGAGGCACCCACAAAACGAGTTGGACAATTTTGGGAGCACGTTTGCAAGGCCTCCTGAACGAGCGGGGGCACTTTGAGGCACCCACAAAACGAGTTGGACAATTTTGCGGACACGTTTGCAGGGTCTCCTGAACGAGCGGTGGCACTTTGAGGCACCCACAAAACGAGTAGGATATTTTTGGGACACGTTTGCAGGGCCTCCTGAACGAGCGGGGGCACTTTGAGGCACCCACAAAACGAGTAGGACAATTTTGGGACACGTATGCAGGGCCTCCTGAACGAGCGGGGGCACTTTGAGGCACCCACAAAACGAGTTGGACAATTTTGGGACACGTTTGCAAGGCCTCCTGAACGAGCGGGGGCACTTTGAGGCACCCACAAAACGAGTTGGACAATTTTGGGACACGTTTGCAGGGCCTCCTGAACGAGCGGGGGCACTTTGAGGCACCCACAAAACGAGTAGGACAGTTGTGGGACACGTTTGCAGGGCCTCCTGAACGAGCGGGGGCACTTTGAGGCACCCACAAAACGAGTAGGACAATTTTGGGACACGTTTGCAGGGCCTCCTGAATGAGCGGGGGCACTTTGAGGCACCCACAAAACGAGTTGGACAATTTTGGGACACGTTTGCAGGGCCTCCTGAACGAGCGGGGGCACTTTGAGGCACCCACAAAACGAGTAGGACAATTGTGGGACACGTTTGGAGGGCCTCCTGAACGAGCGGGGGCACTTTGAGGCACCCACAAAATGAGTAGGACAATTTTGGGACACGTTTGCAGGGCCTCCTGAACGAGCGGGGGCACTTTGAGGCACCCACAAAATGAGTAGGACAATTTTGGGACACGTTTGCAGGGCCTCCTGAATGAGCGGGGGCACTTTGAGGCACCCACAAAACTAGTTGGACAATTTTGGGACACGTTTGCAGGGCCTCCTGAACGAGCGGGGGCACTTTGAGGCACCCACAAAACGAGTAGAACAATTTTGGGACACGTTTGCAGGGCCTCCTGTAGGAGCGGGGGCACTTTGAGGCACACACAAAACGAGTTGGACAATTTTGGGACACGTTTGCAGGGCCTCCTGAACGAGCGGGGGCACTTTGAGGCACCCACAAAATGAGTAGAACAAATTTGGGACACGTTTGCAGGGCCTCCTGTACGAGCGGGGGCACTTTGAGGCACGTACAAAACGAGTAGGACAATTTTGGGACACGTTTGCAGGGCCTCCTGAACGGGGGGGGGCGGACGCTTAGATGCTGCACTGTACGCGCACAACCGTGGGCGGGGCAACAATAGAAGGCGGACTCGACGAGATGCTGATCATGGTGGACGTTAGAGCGTGATCTGGAGGAGAAGAAGAAGGAGAAGAAGAAGACGGAGAAGAATTCACCCCCCCGCCCCCCCGCCGTTGGGACAAGAAACGCGCCGCGATCCTTTCTGGGCCTGTAACTTTCGCTACACCTAACCGATTTCACCAAATTTGGAATTTAATCTATCTACGATAAAGTCCTTTAGTGTACCAAATTTCAACCAATTCCGGTTAGTACAGCCTGAGAAATGAATATCGTGACGATAGGAAAAGGCGCGCGCGGCCTGGATGGAACATATTATGGTCTGGCGCTGCCGCGCCAACCATGATACCTAGTCATCTCTCATCTCTGCTCGAGCGACTCAAGTCAAACTACAGTACTCCGCTAGAAATCGAGCCACTCATGCACACTCCTATCATCCACCATTCGTAGAACTCCATTCCCACTGCAGCCCAACGAAGCATGCTCTCTCTTTCTTTGAAATAGTGGTGTTGGTATGCGGTCTTCGCATCCTGCAGAATGGAGCAGCTCAGTGTCCGGCAAAGCTTTCAAGGGATTAATAGGGTGGATGCTTGTTGATAGCGCAAGCAGGCAGTGAGTGCTTAGCGGATTGCCGACAGACTGTGCTGCAGTGACAGCTTGCAAGAGGCACTACCGTGTACTCTACTAAGTTGATCAGTCAATGTATCACAGCTATCGTACCTAGTGCAGTGGATTATTCACAAGAGTATGCTTCTTCAAGTTGCGGGATTCGCCTTGGTATGACACTACAATAATATACATATAATTCCAACAATGCCTATAAATTATGTTTAGGGCCTATTATTTACATTCGCTTCTACTGCTGCCGTACTAGACGACACAGTTAGAAGCGACTGTTTCGCGCACCAAAACGCGGGCAATACTCACAATGGAGTGTATCCCATCATGATAGGAGGCAAAGAAGTACTGGTTTATTGTGACCAGGAAACCTTTGGCGGAGGATGGATCGCCATACAAAGGTGAAAAGCTATGGAGTCTGCAAGTCCATGCAGTATACACAATAGTCTCTTTCAGGAGAACCCCAGAAGGTGCAAATATCAATTTTAATGTGGATTATGCAGCATATGAACAACAGTTCGGTGACGTTCGGACTTCGTATTGGCTGGGTCTAGCGAATATCAACGCGCTGACAATGGGAGGAAGCTTTGAGCTTCTTGTCAGCATGACAGACTGCTTTGATGTAACCGAGCACGCGGCTTATGGCACATTCAAGGTGAGGAGAGGAGAAACACTGATGACCAAGCGTTCTTGTATGTACAGTGAGAGACAGTTCTATTATTGAGCGTGCAACTCTTAGGTTGGGGACAAGGCAACACACTACCAGCTGACGGTCGCTGGCTTCGACGAGTCGTCCACAGCTGGTGATTCATTGACACCGGCTAGACCCGGTTACAATTTGAATGGCACCAAGTTCACTGCGATGGGTGTTGATAACGATAACCATCCGGCCATAAACTGTGCTACTATTCTGAAGGGGTAACGATAATGCTCTTTACATTGCAAGGTGAGGAACAAACTGAATGCACATTCGTTTAGTGGGTGGTGGTTCAATCGCTGCGGCCTGTCACATCTTAATGGCCTCTACAAGGGAGCAGATGGTAATGCATGCAGATACACTGGGACACTGAATGATGGGATAGAGTGGAATACGTGGAGAGAGTCGTTCTACTCAGCGAAAGCAACTGAAATCAAAATCAGAGATATCAGCACCAATGCGACAACGCAGACAACTGATGGGACAACACCCACAACTGTTGGACAAGAAGAATCCATCACCACTGATGAGACCGAGACAGCCACAGCTGCAGCACAAGATGAATCCAGCACAACTGAAGAGACCGAGACAGCCACAACTGCTGGACTAGAAGAATCCAGCACAACTGAAGAGACCGAGACAGCCACAACAGCTGGACAAGAAGAATCCAGCACAACCGAGGAGACCGAGACAGCCATTACTGCTGGACAAGAAGAATCCAGCACAACTGAAGAGACCGAGACAGCCACAACTGCTGGACAAGAAGAATCCAGCACAACTGAAGAGACTGAGACAGCCACAACTGCTGGACAAGAAGAATCCAGCACAACTGAAGAGACCGAGACAGCCACAACTGCTGGACAAGAAGATTCCAGCACAACTGAAGAGACTGAGACAGCCACAACTGCTGGACAAGAAGATTCCAGCACAACTGAAGAGACCGAGACAGCCACAACTGCTGGACAAGAAGAATCCAGCACAACTGAAGGGACAGAGGCATCCACAACTGCTGGACAAGAAGAATCCAGCACAACTGAAGAGACAGAGGCATCCACAACTGCTGGACAAGAAGAATCCAGCACAACTGAAGAGACAGAGGCATCCACAACTGCTGGACAAGAAGAATCCAGCACAACTGAAGAGACCGAGACATCCACAACTGCTGGACAAGAACTCGAGAATCCAGCACAACTGAAGAGACAGAGGCATCCACAACTGCTGGACAAGAAGAATCCAGCACAACTGAAGAGACAGAGGCATCCACAACTGCTGGACAAGAGGGGTTGTGTAGAATCCAGCACAACTGAAGGGACAGAGGCATCCACAACTGCTGGACAAGAAGAATCCAGCACAACTGAAGAGACAGAGGCATCCACAACTGCTGGACAAGAAGAATCCAGCACAACTGAAGAGACAGAGGCATCCACAACTGCTGGACAAGAAGAATCCAGCACAACTGAAGGGACAGAGGCATCCACAACTGCTGGACAAGAAGAATCCAGCACAACTGAAGAGACAGAGGCATCCACAACTGCTGGACAAGAAGAATCCAGCACAACTGAAGAGACAGAGGCATCCACAACTGCTGTACAAGAAGAATCCAGCACAACTGAAGAGAGAGAGGCATCCACAACTGCTGGACAAGAAGAATCCAGCACAACTGAAGAGACAGAGGCATCCACAACTGCTGGACAAGAAGAATCCAGCACAACTGAAGAGACAGAGGCATCCACAACTGCTGGACAAGAAGAATCCAGCACAACTGAAGAGACAGAGGCATCCACAACTGCTGGACAAGAAGAATCCAGCACAACTGAAGAGACAGAGGCATCCACAACTGCTGGACAAGAAGAATCCAGCACAACTGAAGAGACAGAGGCATCCACAACTGCTGGACAAGAAGAATCCAGCACAACTGAAGAGACAGAGGCATCCACAACTGCTGGACAAGAAGAATCCAGCACAACTGAAGAGACAGAGACATCCACAACTGCTGGACAAGAAGAATCCAGCACAACTGAAGAGACAGAGGCATCCACAACTGCTGGACAAGAAGAATCCAGCACAACTGAAGAGACAGAGGCATCCACAACTGCTGGACAAGAAGAATCCAGCACAACTGAAGAGACAGAGGCATCCACAACTGCTGGACAAGAAGAATCCAGCACAACTGAAGAGACAGAGGCATCCACAACTGCTGGACAAGAAGAATCCAGCACAACTGAAGAGACAGAGGCATCCACAACTGCTGGACAAGAAGAATCCAGCACAACTGAAGAGACAGAGGCATCCACAACTGCTGGACAAGAAGAATCCAGCACAACTGAAGGGACAGAGGCATCCACAACTGCTGGACAAGAAGAATCCAGCACAACTGAAGAGACAGAGGCATCCACAACTGCTGGACAAGAAGAATCCAGCACAACTGAAGAGACAGAGGCATCCACAACTGCTGGACAAGAAGAATCCAGCACAACTGAAGAGACAGAGGCATCCACAACTGCTGGACAAGAAGAATCCAGCACAACTGAAGGGACAGAGGCATCCACAACTGCTGGACAAGAAGAATCCAGCACAACTGAAGAGACAGAGGCATCCACAACTGCTGGACAAGAAGAATCCAGCACAACTGAAGAGACAGAGGCATCCACAACTGCTGGACAAGAAGAATCCAGCACAACTGAAGAGACAGAGGCATCCACAACTGCTGGACAAGAAGAATCCAGCACAACTGAAGAGACAGAGGCATCCACAACTGCTGGACAAGAAGAATCCAGCACAACTGAAGAGACAGAGGCATCCACAACTGCTGGACAAGAAGAATCCAGCACAACTGAAGAGACAGAGGCATCCACAACTGCTGGACAAGAAGAATCCAGCACAACTGAAGAGACAGAGGCATCCACAACTGCTGGACAAGAAGAATCCAGCACAACTGAAGAGACAGAGGCATCCACAACTGCTGGACAAGAAGAATCCAGCACAACTGAAGAGACAGAGGCATCCACAACTGCTGGACAAGAAGAATCCAGCACAACTGAAGAGACAGAGGCATCCACAACTGCTGGACAAGAAGAATCCAGCACAACTGAAGAGACAGAGGCATCCACAACTGCTGGACAAGAAGAATCCAGCACAACTGAAGAGACAGAGGCATCCACAACTGCTGGACAAGAAGAATCCAGCACAACTGAAGAGACAGAGGCATCCACAACTGCTGGACAAGAAGAATCCAGCACAACTGAAGAGACAGAGGCATCCACAACTGCTGGACAAGAAGAATCCAGCACAACTGAAGAGACAGAGGCATCCACAACTGCTGGACAAGAAGAATCCAGCACAACTGAAGAGACAGAGGCATCCACAACTGCTGGACAAGAAGAATCCAGCACAACTGAAGAGACAGAGGCATCCACAACTGCTGGACAAGAAGAATCCAGCACAACTGAAGAGACAGAGGCATCCACAACTGCTGGACAAGAAGAATCCAGCACAACTGAAGAGACAGAGGCATCCACAACTGCTGGACAAGAAGAATCCAGCACAACTGAAGAGACAGAGGCATCCACAACTGCTGGACAAGAAGAATCCAGCACAACTGAAGAGACAGAGGCATCCACAACTGCTGGACAAGAAGAATCCAGCACAACTGAAGAGACAGAGGCATCCACAACTGCTGGACAAGAAGAATCCAGCACAACTGAAGAGACAGAGGCATCCACAACTGCTGGACAAGAAGAATCCAGCACAACTGAAGAGACAGAGGCATCCACAACTGCTGGACAAGAAGAATCCAGCACAACTGAAGAGACAGAGGCATCCACAACTGCTGGACAAGAAGAATCCAGCACAACTGAAGAGACAGAGGCATCCACAACTGCTGGACAAGAAGAATCCAGCACAACTGAAGAGACAGAGGCATCCACAACTGCTGGACAAGAAGAATCCAGCACAACTGAAGAGACAGAGGCATCCACAACTGCTGGACAAGAAGAATCCAGCACAACTGAAGAGACAGAGGCATCCACAACTGCTGGACAAGAAGAATCCAGCACAACTGAAGAGACAGAGGCATCCACAACTGCTGGACAAGAAGAATCCAGCACAACTGAAGAGACAGAGGCATCCACAACTGCTGGACAAGAAGAATCCAGCACAACTGAAGAGACAGAGGCATCCACAACTGCTGGACAAGAAGAATCCAGCACAACTGAAGAGACAGAGGCATCCACAACTGCTGGACAAGAAGAATCCAGCACAACTGAAGAGACAGAGGCATCCACAACTGCTGGACAAGAAGAATCCAGCACAACTGAAGAGACAGAGGCATCCACAACTGCTGGACAAGAAGAATCCAGCACAACTGAAGAGACAGAGGCATCCACAACTGCTGGACAAGAAGAATCCAGCACAACTGAAGAGACCGAGACAGCCACAACTGCTGGACAAGAAGAATCCAGCACAACTGAAGAGACTGAGACAGCCACAACTGCTGGACAAGAAGAATCCAGCACAACTGAAGAGACCGAGGCAGTCACAACTGCTGGACAGGAAGAATCCAGCACAACTGAAGAGACCGAGACAGCCACAACTGCTGGACAAGAAGAATCCAGCACAACTGAAGAGACTGAGACAGCCACAACTGCTGGACAAGAAGAATCCAGCACAACTGAAGAGACAGAGGCATCCACAACTGCTGGACAAGAAGAATCCAGCACAACTGAAGAGACCGAGACAGCCACAACTGCTGGACAGGAAGAATCCAGCACAACTGCCACTGAAGAGACAACAACCACAACTCAACGTCCTGGCTGCATTCCTCCAGCTTCAGATTACACTTTCACCGCAGATGGCTCAGGCAGTATGACGTCGCGTGGTTTTGACTACGTTAAGCAGTTCATCAACTTCACAGTTGGACAAATGGATGTTGGAACGTCCTCTCAGGCAAGCCGCGGAGTTTGAATGTGATCAAGCAAATCCATTAATGCCAGGCATGTTTCAGCAGTCCCAGGTGGCCTTGGTGTCATTCGGCAACTACCCTCATACTGAATTCAGTCTGAACTCATTCACTTCCAGTCGGCGAATCCAAGCAGCGGTCAGCGATGCCAGACCTTACGACAGGGGTGGGGACATGTCCAGGGTGGGTGCTGTTAGGTGATGACCTCTACTAATGCATGCATTCTAATGGTAAGTCCTGGATGGTTACTATTGGGTGGGGAGGGGTGGGGGGGGGGGGGGGGGGGCTGATCATTCAACCCCTCAGTGTGTCATGCAGAATACACCTTCAGTGCGCTGAATATCCTTATCATACAATGTACTAAATGCATGTTTACTACATGCATACAGTATGCCATAAAGTACACACACATGTAGTGTAGTACATTTTGTCAGGGAGTGCTATTGGAGCGGGTAGGTTTGTTTTAAACCTTCCTCTAAAGGAGGGGGAGGGGGGGCGCTTACTATAGTATTTAGTGGTAACTCGACAGGTACTTCATTTCGTAATCGTAATACGCACAGCTTCCTTCAGGCGATGGCGGCGGGCATAGAGCAGTACACCTTCCTATTCCACGGCGCGAGACCCAACGTTCCACATGTGGTGGTCATCGTCAGTGACGGCCTGGAGTTCTCAGATGTCATGGAGCAACAGCGAAGGGCCAGAGAGGAGAACGTCACAGTGCTGGCCCTTGGAGTGGGCCTGACGAAAATCGGTTCGAAAAAATTTTTTATTACAACTATGTAGTATTTATGTGGATAATGCACGGATTTGGCTAGGCGGGGGGGGGGGCGAGTCTTGAGACAAAATATCAACACCATTACATGACTTTGAACAGTCTACAGCAGTGTTGTGAAACTCGGGGTCTTCAATAACTGACACACACACACTCGTTTTGCCTACAATTTCACTTTCCGTTAATATAATGCTGGTTGAGTGTCCGTTTCAGTCTCAGTTACGTCGCGTGCCACCACTTGAGGATTCAGTTTCAGTGCGTAACTGAAACTGAAACTCAGCCAGCAACGTGTATGTTACTGAACGTGAAATAGAAGTCAAATCGAGGTTCAAATGGTCACCCAGTTCCGAATCCTCTATTCACCACTGCATTGACACACCATTTACAGCATCCTATGAAAGCAGACCATTTGCAAGCATCCAATAGACTCATCTACCTTTCAGTCAACGTGAGGCAGCTCGTCAGAGCGACTGGTTCAAGAAGCAAGGTGGTATACTTCAAACCGGGCCTGAAACACCTCGCCGCCGTCGCGGAACACGTCTGCACGAAACTTTTCGCTCGAGTTCCCCGCTCTTAACAACTGACTCACAGAAAAGAAAAGTGAATCTGACAAATACAGTAATAGGAACGATAATGCTTAGCGCGGTGATATGTATCCTCACTCTGTTACGGATGAACTCTTCATTAGTAGTGCTGCTTTGTGTGCATGGAATAATCTGTTAATGCGTACGCTCTCTTAAACAAGCTACATACGAAGCGGTAATATGACATGACATTCGGTTTCTTCATAGGCTTCAATCGCAGGAATTGTGAGCAAAATCGGACTGCAAGCAAACGAGTCATTGGCTCATTGATCGATAGAGTTAGCTGATTCAGCGTTAGCCATATACATACCATAAGCATACGCATACCATAAACCTTGTGTTCCTTTCGCCACTCAGTTGGTCTGCAAGCTACATACCCGACAATGCCTCGAACTGCAAACTCCCAACTATATATGTCTCAAACAAGCCTTGATATGCCTCTTCTGGCTGAATAGGAAATCAGAAAGTGCACTAGGTGTAGAGCGCGGCGCAACTGTCAGTCACTCCACGGCAGTGTTGCCGAAGTACATGATTTTTCTAAAGAGTACAGTACAGTACTTTTGTCCCAAAATTTTAAACAGCACAGTGCAGTACAGTACGGCCGCTCCAATTTGCTAATGAGTACAGTACTAAAATGTGCTGAGTACTTAAAAAGTACTATAAAGTACAGAGAAATCTGAAGTATAAAGAGAGGATGCTGTTTACTTAGGGAGTTTTCTTGATGTTGACACATGCAAAACTGCAGTTTCAAGTTGGCTGTTAGCCTTGAAATGGGCGTCGCTTCAATTTCCAAGCACCAATTCTCGACAATTTTGCACGAATCTCAATGTAAATTGGTGTATTCGGTCTGTCAAAACATAGATTATGCTGCATGCGGGGAACATAGAATGACCAAAGTTCTAAATAGTATAATGAGTGCTAACAAGCTGTTTTAAAAAAGTTGAGTTGTTTTATTAATACAGAGTGGTTTGTGAGTGTTTTAAAGTGGAAGAGTAAAAGAGTGGATACTTTTGTAAAGTATTTCGAAGCCTTTCCGATATGACGCGCGCCCGCCCGGAGTCCACTATTCATGCGCTACTTCTGACACGCTCCTTTCTGAGGGGTTCTTGCAGGGCAACATTGGGATCGCCCGGGATTATTTTTTTGAGCAAGACACACGCATTTCTGAGCGGTTGTTGCAGGGCAACATTGGGATCGCCCGGGATTAATTATTTTTGCAGACAAAGTTGTTCGTAAGACAAGGGTTTAAAAACAAAAGTATTTCTTTAGGAATGAACGTTCAACAACTGCCTCAACGTAAGCTTTCAAACGGTTGAACGAATGCCGCTCTACAACGTAAGACGAGCGAGTTAGGGCCCATTTGCTGTTTGAACCTTTGGGTTACTGTAGTTCGCGATATTCAAACTTTTGAGTTTCGACCAACAGAAGAACAAATGATCAGTGAGTCAAGAGCTATCCAGCAACTCAAGATCGTCTCTCTACGACGCACGCTAAGCGAGTTAGAGCGATTCCTATGCTAAAAACGCAAGAATGTCCCTTTTCGTGTTGCATGTTTGCGTAATTAACAAAAGTTTTAATGCCAAACGAAAGAGCACGTCGAGACCTTTTAGTTGACCTATCGCACGCCGCTCTACGACGTAAGACGAGCGTGTTAGAGCCGTTTTGCGTTTTGGACTTTCGGGTTACTGTAGCGCGCGCAATTAAAACTTTTGAATTTTGACTTCTCTTAACGGAATTATCAGTGTGCCGAAACCTATTCAACGAACTCAAGATCGTCTCTCTATGACGGAAGACGAGCGAGTTAGATAAGTTTTGCGTTTTAAACCTTTGGGTTACTGTAGCTCACGAAATTCAAACTTTTGAGTTTCGACCAATAGAAGAACAAATGGTCAGTGAGTCGAGAGCTATCCAACCAACCCAAGATCGTCTCCGTACGACGCACGCTGAGCGAGTTAGAGCAATTTCTGCGTTAAAAACGCGAGAATGTCGCTTTTCGTGTTGCGTGTTTGCGTAATTAAGAAAATTTGTAATACCAAACGAAAGAGCACGTCGAGACCTTTTAGTTGAGCTATCGCACGCCGCTCTACGACGTAAGACGAGCGAGTTAGAGCCGTTTTACTTTTAGACCTTCGGGTTACTGTAGCGCGCGCAATTCAAACTTTTGAATTTCGAAGTCTCTTAGCAACATTACCAGTAAGTCGAGACCTTTCCGTAGAGCCCAAGATCTCCTTCCTACGACTTACCAACGCTTAGATATGAGAGCGTGACGAACGTACGTACGCACGCACGCACGCACGAAAAGCTCTCGTAGGGGTTCGCCCGGCTGAGGCCGGGCGAAAAAAGTACTAGACAGTACTAAAGAGTACTCTGAGAATCTAATGAGTACAGTACAGTACAGTACTTTTAGGCCAAAAATCCAACGAGTACAGCACAGTATACTGCACTGTACTCGAGTACTCGTACTTTTTAAGAGCTAAAAAGTTACTCGCGGCAACACTGCTCCACGGCGGGCTCCGCAGTGCGTGTCGCGCGCGAAGACTATTTCGCCTTTGCTTGCAGCGCAGAGCCTTGTGTGGCTGCAAAACACGTTCTTGAAAGGAAGAGCCGTCGTCGTCTGTTGTTTTGATTGCGTCGGCTGTCGTGTCGAGACTCAATAGATTTGGCCGTTTTGTTTCCAATTTTAAAATGCAGCCGCCGCCAGTGCAGCCCAACCACGGAGCGACATCATCTTGTAACAATGACACCCGCTACGGATGCTGCCGTTCTCACATCACGGTGGGAATAGTCCAAATTAGCGTACCTACTATCAGGGTGGCCAATAGAAACTTGAACTAGTTTTAGTTTCAATCAGTTAACTGAAACTGAAACTGAATTGAAACTACCAGGAATACCATAACTGAAACTGAAACTGAAACTAAAACTCAAACTCGCAAGTTAGTATCAGTTATTTGACTGTGAGATTTCGAAAAATTCCACCATATTTTACAAAAAATCTCAGCCAGTTTTGCAACTAAGTTGAACATTTTTAATAACATTTTGGCGCAATTGGCTAGAGAACATGGCAAAAGTTCAAAAATTCCTCTCTATTGACAAAATATTACCACCAAGGTAAGATCTTGAAGAAAAATATAGTGACTTTTTGACATTTATAACTGAAACTCAATAACTGAAACTGAAACTCAGAAGGTGCAGATGTGATAATTGAAACTGAAACTGAAACTGAAACTAAAATAAGTTTCTATTGGCCACCCTGCCTACTATGCCCCAATGCTTTGGCGCAGATGCTAGCTTAGGTGCTAGCTGTAAGCGGTCCTGCTTTCGAAAAGGAGTTCCAGAAATAACTCGGTACCACGGGACATAAGACATCCATATAAACGTAGTCTTTGCACAGACGAGAGCGGTGGTAGTCGCCATCGTTACAACTCTCGGCGTCATGGGAATGTGTGTCGTGTTCAGGAACGGGAACACCCAGTGAGCGAAACGTTTCCATAAATCATTTGACTTGTCCATTTCTACACTCTCCATTCTCTACCTCCCTCACTCCCTCACTCCCTACATCCCTACCTCTCCCTCTCCCTCTCCCTCTCCCTCTCCCTCTCCCTCTCCCTCTCCCTCTCCCTCTCCCTCTCCCTCTCCCTCTCCCTCTCCCTCTCCCTCTCCCTCTCCCTCTCCCTCTCCCTCTCCCTCTCCCTCTCCCTCTCCCTCTCCCTCTCCCTCTCCCTCTCCCTCTCCCTCTCCCTCTCCCTCTCCCTCTCCCTCTCCCTCTCCCTCTCCCTCTCCCTCTCCCTCTCCCTCTCCCTCTCCCTCTCCCTCTCCCTCTCCCTCTCCCTCTCCCTCTCCCTATCCCTCTCCCTCTCCCTCTCCCTCTCCCTCTCCCTCTCCCTCCATGATTCTCTCATTCATTCAGCATCGGTTACCCAACAACCCCTCCCCCTCCCATCGTCAGGGATATACAGGGGTTAGTGGATTCGATGATGACTCACGCGGACGTTAGAGAGGGAGAAGTCGAGGTCGATTTCCAGGCCAGAGTGCATCCTGGCGACTTCGAAGATAAATCGGATCAGCCGTGAGTACAACCTCTGTACGTCTAACTGTATCGAACCTGATGCGAGTCACTTCACTGCGATCCTGCTTTTGGCAGTTTAATCAATTCGAGTAGGCAATCATTACACTGCAACGTTGACTTTTCAGTTTCTTCACTCGCGTCAACGAAGGCCGACTTTTCAACCTACCCACTTATCAAGCCTACTTAAAACTGGCAACGCGCCAGTTTTACGACCCAGAGCTCGAACACACTGACCCTGTAAGCTTACGTCACCGATTTAGCAGGCAGTGAGAGTGACGTGAAAATTCGTCCATTCATGGTACATAGATTTCACCCGAAGAAGAAGGTGCAGCTGTGGCGTTTATTGACGCTGTTATGGACACGCCTGAATTCCTGGACACTTGGGATTTCCTGAAGGGCCGCGGTTGGCTTAGATTTATTCTTGCGTTTCTGTGACACTACTCTAACATTATTATCATTATTTTTTCTCCCGGCCTCAGCCGTGCGAACCCCTACGAGAGCTCGGCGTGCGTCCGTCCATGCGTCCGTTCGTTCGTGAGCGCACAGTCTCAAGCACGCACGCCGATAGAGTTCGCCCGGACAACAAGTCTCTTTTAGAAAGGTGATTGTAGCATGGCCCTTTCCGGTTTCGTCTAACGCCTCGACTCTCCTCGCGAGTATCCGTTTCGGAATCGCTCGCGTTTAATTATTTGCAGCAAGAAAACTATGTTTTCAGACTGAATTTAAAAAAGACGCGTTTGATTTGATGTTAGCTTGCTGTTGGCTCTTCAGCGATGCCAGACCGTGTCTCTGCAGCGCGCGGGTGAAGAAATATGACCATGCCAAAATCACCAATTTCCGACGCGTTTGGTTGTTGTAGCTCTCTATTTAAGCTTTTGAAACTTTTTGTGGTCAGATTCGTGCTCAGGAGCTCGCGCGTTTCAATTTGACATGCGCCTCGACTAGGTTCCGTGAAGTTTTGACTTTTCGCAGATCCCACTTTGGGATACTATAGCGCGCAATTATAAAATCTTATTTTGGTTTCGACTACTCAGGTGGCGAGAGGCTACTCGACGTCCTCAAACTCCGCCCTACGACGTCAGACGAGCGAGTTACATATTACGCCCGAACCGAGCGTGTCACACGCACGTACACTCGTACGCACGTACACACGTACGCACATACCCACGCACGCACGCCGAGCTCTTGATAGGGTTCGCTCGGCTGAGGCCGAGTAAAAAAACTTCAACCTATACCGTG
>JASAMZ010014208.1:0-12192 GCA_030248115.1 Linhomoeus sp. GSCO2_2 | reverse complement strand
CACCCGCCTGCTTACCACATGACGGTTCCAAAGCGTACCACCAGACAACGATCTTTTGTCGCCTCGTAGGCATAATCGGCATCAACGAGTGGGTCGCACCAGGTCGTTATATCCGCTCCTTCTGAACAATACCGTGATTAGTCGATGCTCTCCTGTCCATCATCATAATCAAGCATCACCTTGCGAGAATTCGCAG
Source organism: Linhomoeus sp. GSCO2_2 (assembly GCA_030248115.1). Classification (NCBI taxonomy): domain Eukaryota; kingdom Metazoa; phylum Nematoda; class Chromadorea; order Monhysterida; family Linhomoeidae; genus Linhomoeus; species Linhomoeus sp. GSCO2_2. The sequence goes on along the minus strand of JASAMZ010014208.1, from coordinate 11,996 downwards.
AAGTATCCTCTAATGTAAGTCGTCCAATCGCAGGGCCAATCGTACAGCCCCATAAGGTTCTGATGCCAGTACAGACATCGCTCAGAATTACTGTTGATGACGTACGGGACGTTGGTGAGGTCGAGATGTCGTTTGTGATCGGGACAGCACTCGAATGGGGTCGTTTCGTCGCCCATGTAGTAGAACTTGGACGGGTCTCGGCTTGTCACGTGCAGAGCTTGCATTCCTGGAGATTTGAGAGATTTAAAGGCGGCGCGACGACGACGACGACGACGACGACGACGACGACGACGACGACGACGACGACGACGACGACGACGACGACGACGACGGCGACGACGAACCGGTCCACAGCCATGAGGTTGCCGCGGCCACTTGCGGCAGAACGCGAATCAAATCGAAGGTGGCGTCGTCTATGTGAGTCAGGAGAGTGCCTTGCTTGCCCATGGAACCGGCTTGTGCCATACAGTAACTCATCGCGTCGTGCCTGGAATGGTATGCTAAGAGTGTGTACATTGGCTTGGTTGCAGCCACCTCTCTCAAATGCACAAGATGCCTGGGGGGGACCAAATTGTGCACTTGCGCTGCACTAATTTTTCAAGTTTTCTTATTTGACACAATTTGACACTTGGTACTCATCAACGATACTAATGTGCACAGGGTACAGTAGCGCGTAAATCCGAAAATCCTAATCGCACCAGGTTTTCGCGTTCCCGTAAGTGATTATGATGCATCGTTGGTGCGCCGCTTGCCAGTAGTGATCAGTCCCCTGCGCCAGACACCAGGCTTCCAAATCGACTGCGCGCGCGAAATTCGCTAAAATACAACATTGCTAAAATAGGACACCAAAATTTTGAAATTCCTTCGCTGTGATCTTGGGAAGTCTGTTTTGTTGTTTTGAGAATGATTTGTTCTGTGACAAGACACAACGCTGGTAGTTGCGATACGTTTGCACTATTAGGTTTTCAGAAACTTTTAGCGAAAGTGTTTTGAGCAGATCACAAACCGGAAGTCGCCACAAGAAGCAGGAGCGTCGGGCTTGCTATCGACGTCATTCCATAGAACAGTGTTAACTTTTGTCATACAAATACTTGTCAGAAAGGACACACAACAAATTCTCTCTGCAACAAAATCAGTGCTAGAGAAGCAAACTATTCGATTGACGACAGCAGGGGTGAGAAGTTGCTTCTCTATCTATTTCTGCCTACGCTGTAGTTAGGGGCGCAGTTTCCCCATGAGAATTTGTCGTTTGGTTACGGTAGCTCAATCTGTTTATTGGTTAGTTACAGGGTCTAGTTGTGGATAGCACAAGTTGCGCACGTTGTTGACAGGGAGTGCGCCATAAATCACGCGATTTGCACGTTTCGTTGGAGTACGGTACTAGAGGGGAATGGAACAAGCAAAATTTGAAAATTGGCTAAATTAAGCATCTTGCATCGGTCTGCAGGCTGTGAGTGGTTGGTCACTTTGAACTAACGGTAACGATAGCTAACGGTTCGTAGTTCATACTGAAGTGTGCCACGAGTGGCACATTTTTTGGGCAAAGTGAGCACAAAGTGGCGAATTTCAGGAAAATTATGCCACAAGCACAATATTGTCGTCTCATTACTGCTTTGCTGGCGGATAGGTCGGAAGGTTACGATATATGCCAGTCCGTGTGCGTTATTGGTTATGATAATTGGCGATCTGAGCCAAAGCGGGTCTTGCAAACGACACTGCATACTACGACTGTCATTTTGAAAACCATTTAATCGGCTTTCCCACCTTTGAAAGTTTCGCGCCGCCGGATACCCCGAAGGCGCTGTCCAAAAACTACCTCAACACAGCACAAAAGTGCAGGTCGAAGTAAATGTTTACCTTCAACTTGTTAGGGTAAACACCAAAGATTCAGCAGAATCGGACGGTAGGTCAGCTTTTCTATCGACCTTGATTACGCGGGTGGCGGTCTTGATGTAGGATGTTCAGCGTGGGATTGAAAATCGATAATTGGCTTGAACGTAATTTGCCAAACATTGTAGGAATTTGGGTGCGCCTTGCGTGCAAGTTAGTTCTTCGTGCTGTATTGCGCAGCATAAGTTCGGGATTGAAATCTCTGAGATTTTTTGTGCTGTAGGGATTTTCGTGCTCTAAAAGCCAGAAATGACGCGCGCCGGCGCGAAAAAGCGGCCCGCCTTAAAATTGGGCGCTCGGAGGGGCAAAAATAGGTCCGGAATTTCCAAAATAGCGCGCCAAAAAGGTTCCAAGAGCGGTAGTAGCGACTCGAATCCAGTCTGCCGGAAATTTCGCGATATCGCCGCGAAAATGGGGCACAAATTGGCGCAAAATAGCGACGCCAGCAGCGAAATTGTTGGCACTATGGTTGGGAAATTGATAAGTGAATGTTTTAAATTTGCAACATGGTGTTAAAATGCGCCAATTTCAGGAGAAATTGGACATTGACAACGAGTCGAATGCCCAGTCGCTCTGTTCGCAGTTCACACATTGTACCAACCCCACTTTTGACAAAGTGCACCGGATGTGGAGGTAATTTTGTGTGAGAATTTCATTCTTTCTTTTGTGAATAATACATAAATTCAGTCAGATTTGGTAGACTTATTTGCAATTTTGATATAACAAGTGTTAAAGGATAAGATTAGTAGACGGGGGCAGAGCCCCTCGGGGCACTCCTCCCCTCTTTCAGAAGAACCTTGGGAGTTGAATCATGCTGCCCATTGATCAACGAGACATGTCAGTGAGACTTACTGGCCATTCTGATCGCAAAATTAATAGCAAATTCGGAATTGTCACCCTCCAACACCCCACATTCGACATACAACACACCTAGCTTCAGCTGAACACACAACCAGGTTTTCCACTTGAGGGCATGTATGGTGGCAAGCAAATTCTTCAGATATGGTCCCACAGATCTCAAAACGAAAAACCAATGTCAGATTCGTGATCAGCGTCCCCGAAAAGCCGGAATCGAGTACTTACACGGTAGGTGCCCTGGACAAATCGAGCAACCAAAATTTTGAATTCAAATTTCCCGCCAAAATACGCGTCGGACGAAAAAAGTGCTTATAACAAAAACAACGTATCTTTTGATGCTCTATCACGTGAAAGTCCACTTGACACCAAAATATCTCGACTGACCCCACTTTACACCGAAATACCGAAAATTTGTAGGAAAAATGTGAATTTCACCAAAAATTGCCCCCGCCGAAACATGAAATTCAAAACCTATGAAGATACTTGTAAGCCTCACAAACCCTGCTAATATCGTCGGAATCGATCCACGCAGTCAAAAATAGGAAACGCGACACTTTTGAATTTTGACTGAAAAATCGATTTTTTCGATTTTCGCACAAAATTGGGCCTCTCCGAAAGAAGTGACCTACTACACATTTATCGAGCTCGCCGAGCTCTATCGAATGGTGTTTGTCCCATGTCGATATGAGCACCCCATCAAAAGTTACGCCGGACCGAAGTTTTACCCGGAAACCCGGGACCCAACTTTGGGCAATATTTCCCAGCCCGGGGTACATCTGCCCGGATTCAACAATGCGGTGCGCGCATTGACTATCTGAGATGTGCCAGTTCTCAATAAACTAGAACTTCTCCTTTAAAAATAAAACACTTACAGCGGGGGCCGCGAACCCTATTTTTGGGTCGAAAAACCGGGTTTTTGTTACCCGGCCCGGGCATGACCGGACCCAGCCCGGCGGCGCCCCCACCATCGGATAGCCCAATGTCTTTTACATATTCGGCCCAAAGCTCGTCTCGCTACGTTCTACCAGAACACTATTCTAAGCGTCCAAAGTTCATCGGAGGCCGAAAAACCGGGTTTTTGGCAACTTGCCAAAAATCGGGTCCCAGACGGAAGTCGAGACCTTCGATGCACACTGCGCAATCCAGAGACCTATCGAATAAAAAAAAATTCGCCCTGATCGGCCGAGTCTGGCCCGACTTATGAGCGTTTGAATTTACACAGAATCCGCACCATCACTATAGCACTCCTCCCTTTTGGAGGGGAGGAGTGCCAATAAAGCTGACTGTTATTTTAGAATTTGTGAGTGCGCTGTTGTAAAATTATGTCAGTTTTTGGTCATTTATTGAACGATTGCATTTCGGTTTATTGCTCGCAACAACGCAAATATAAACTTTATATTCGTGAGTTATTTCGTATCAAATTTGAAACTTTCTGTTCTGTCTGTTTGTACGCAACGTTTGAAACATGGACTGTAACAATTTACACCTTTCAATTTTGCGTCAGTTTTCAAATTTACCGCATTGGTAATTTTTGGCACTCCTCCCCTCCAAAAGGGAGGAGTGCTATAGTGATGGTGCGGATTCTGTGTAAATTGGAACGCTCATAAGTCGGGCTAGAGTTGGCCGATTGGGGCGAATTTTTTTTTATTCGATCGGTCTCTGGAAGGCGCAGGGTGGATCGAAGGTCTCGACTTCCGTCCGGGACCCGATTTTTGGCAAGTTGCCAAAAACCCGGTTTTTCGGCCTCCGATGAACTTTGGACGCTTAGAATAGTGTTCTGGTAGAACGTAGCGAGACGAACTTTGGGCCTAATATGTAAAAGCCATTGGGCTATCCGATGGTGGGGGCGCCGCCGGGCTGGGTCCGGTCCTGCCCGGGCCGGGTAGCAAAAATCCGGTTTTTCGACCCAAAAATAGGGTTCGCGGCCCCCGCTGTAAGTGTTTTATTTTTAAAGGAGAAGTTCTAGTTTATTGAGAACTGGCACATCTCAGATAGTCAATGACCGCACCGCATTGTTGAATCCGGGCAGATGTACCCCGGGCTGGGAAATATTGCCCAAAGTTGGGTCCCGGGGTTCCGGGTAAAACTTCGGGCCGGCGTAACTTTTGATGGTGTGCTCATATCGAGATAGGACAAACACCATTCGATAGAGCTCGGCGAGCTCTATAAACGTGTAGTAGGTCACTTCTTTCGGAGAGGCCGAATTTTGAGTGAAAATCGAAAAAAATCGATTTTTCAGTCAAAATTCAAAAGTGGCGCGTTTCCCATTTACGACTGCGCGGATCGATTCCGACGACATTAACAGGGTTTGTGAGGCTTACAAGTATCTTCATAGGTTTTGAATTGCATGTTTCGGCGGGGGCAATTTTTTGGTGAAATTCACGTTTTTCCTACAAATTTTCGGTATTTCGGTGTAAACTGGGGTCAGTCGAGACATTTTGGTGTCAATTGGACTCTCACGTGATGGAGCATCAAAAGATACGTTGTTTTTGTTATCAGCACTTTTTTCGTCCGACGCGTATTTTGGCGGGAAATTTGAATTAAAAAATTGGCTGGTGGATTTGTCCGGGGCACCTACCGTGTAAGTACTCGATTCCGGCTTTTCGGGGACGCTGATCACGAATTTGATGTTTTCCTTTCGTTTTGGGATGTGTGGGGTCATTTTTGAAGAATTTCCTTGCCACCATGCCAAGTGGAAAACCTGGTTGTGTCAGTTCAGCTGAAGCTAGGTGTGCTGTATGTCGAATGTGGGGTATTGGAGGGTCACAATTCCGAATTTGCTATTAGTTTTGAGATCAGAATGGCCAGTAAGTCTCACTGACATGTCTCGTTGATCAATGGGCAGCATGATTCAACTCCCAAGGTTCTTCTGAAAGAGGGGAGGAGTGCCCCGAGGGGCTCTGCCCCCGTCTACTAATCTTGTTGTAATATTCAGAAGCGGCTCGGCCAATCACAACGAAATTTTGGCCGTTCTCGCTACCGTAACCGAAGTGATAAAAGAACAGAATGGCACCGAATCGAATTTGGAGTATTTTCTGGGAATTTTGCGCACTTTGGAGAGTTTGAATGTGAAAAATAGCGATACAGAAGTCAGAAATGAGGCCAGAATAGCGGCGGCGAGTTATTTGCTGGGCTTGGTGATGAAAAAACTGGAAAATTCTGTGATCGCGGCCCAATTTGAGAGATTGGCGGAGGTATTTATTTTTGTGAAATTGCTCAAGTTTTGGTTTATCTATTTGACGGTAGCGTTTTTGACACTTCGGTCTTCAGTTTCAGTCTTTTGAAATTGTGTGAAATTATTTTGAAGAAATCTGAAACTTGATAGATTGGAAAGTTATGTGCGTTTTAACCATACGTGTAATCGCCAACCGGCCAAGGGGGGGGGGGGGTCTGAGGCCCCTGGAGGGGGGGGCGGGGGGGGGGGGGTCAAATGACCTAAAAATTTTGCCAAAAAGTACCAAAAAGTGAGAAAGTTTTGCAAAAATAGGCCAAAAAGTGCCAAAAATCACTTAATTTTTGTTAAAAACGTCCAAAATATAGCGCCGCATTTTTGCTATTTTCAAGCGCCGCAGGCGAGATTTTTGCTATTTTTAAGCGCCGCAGGCGAAAATTTTTGAAATTCTAGGGGGGGTCTTTTGGGGAAGGCGGGAGGGGGGTACCTGGGGGGGGGGGGGGGTTTGGGGGGATACACTTTCGGCTGGGGGGGGGGGGGGGGGTTACCCCCCCCCCCCCCCCCCCCCCCCCCCCTCCCCCCCCGGTTACACGTATGATTTTAACAGTGGTTTGCGATTGCAACTTCCAAATTCTTCACAATTTTTTACAATTTGCGAGAAATTAAGATTCCAATGTTTCAGATCAACAGATCAAAGCTTATTAAAATTTGTGCTGCGCTATGTTTACTCTGAAGGAATAATTTAGAATTTGTGATTTTTTTCAGACCATCTTCGCGCATTTGTCCATTTCTCTGGAAAATGAGGAATTTTCCGCAACGAAACAATTAGTGGGCTGTTTGGGGCGAATTTTGTGCTCTCTGCCGCAAAATTTCTTTTCCCAGAACAAGAATAGCGCCGCAATTGCCAAAATTGCCTCCCCAAACCATTTGTTGGACTGTCTATTGAAATTGACCCTTCACGAGGCCCCTTGGACGCGAAAAATGGCGCGAATTCAAATTTCGAACTTGCTACAAGGTGGCCACACGGCCGCTAATAGAGTGGGGGAGTTTTTGGCGAGGGAGTTGGAAAAGGGTGCGTTTTTTGTGAAAATTGCGCTATTTTGGGACAATTTTGTAACATTTTGCACAATTTGACGACTAAATAAAAGGATTTTGTGTCAGTTTCGGCAGAAATTGTGCGAATTATGTGTGGTTTTGACAACAAATGATTTAGTTCGTTTTGTAGCGAAGAATATAGAATTTCAACCTTTTTGGCGACAATTTGCCGCGTTAACCACATTTTGGCGCTTTAAATGACTTTGTGGCTATTTCTAGCGAAATTGTGACAAAATTTGACAATTTTTGTAGATGTGGTGTAGCAACATTTGGCACAAATCGCTGCCAGCTTAGATCATATTTTCGACACTTCTAAAATAGCAGGATTATTTCAGTTTAACGTCTTTGCATTTGTATAGTATTTTGAAAGTATTCGTTTTGAATTTCAGCGGAGAATGGGGACGACCGTCTCAATATAATGCTGCTGCAGTTTTTGGGCCAAGTCATGCACCTTTTCCCGCCGAAATCCTTTAAATTGTGCGCGGAAACTATTTTTAGAATTGTGGCTATTTCGCGTAGTCGCGTTGTGACAAATAGCGGCGTCGACGCGCTAATTGGGACGTTTTCGAGGTACTTTTGCGCTATTTTAAGGTGTTTTAAGGTATTTTTTTTACAATAATCGGGTTAGTTTTGCACCATTTTAGCGTATTTGCGCTATTTGAGCGTTTCCGCACTATTTTGAGTAAATTTTACACAAATTTTGCTCCATTTGTTTGATATGATGCTTTCTCGTCGGAAATTTGCGCTACTTTGGGCGGCTTGAGCTATTTTGGATATTGTTGATCAATTTGGGCGGGTGTACACCGTTTTTGGGTGATGTGAATGTATCTGAACTATTTTGCTTTATTTCTGTCCTATTTCCGTTCGCGAATATCGAGTTTTTATACTCCACAACAAGCTGTTTTAAAAAAATTGAGTTGTTTTATTAATACAGAGTGGTTTGTGAGTATTTTAAAGTGGAAGAGTAAAAGAGTGGATACTTTTGTAAAGTGTTTCGAAGCCTTTCCGATATGACGCGCGCCCGCCCGGAGTCCACTATTCATGCGCTACTTCTGACACGCTCCTTTCTGAGGGTTTCTTGCAGGGCAACATTGGGATCGCCCGGGATTAATTTTTTGAGCAAGGCACACGCATTTCTGAGCGGTTGTTGCAAGGCAACATTGGGATCGCCCGGGATTAATTTTTTTAGCAGACAAAGTTGTTCGTAAGACAAGAGTTTAAAAAAACATAAGTATTTTTTAGGAATGACCGTTCAACAACTGCCTCAACGTAAGCTTTCAAACGGTCGAACGAATGCCGCTCTACAACGTAAGACGAGCGAGTTATTACCGATTTGCTGTTTGAACCTTTGAGTTACTGTAGCTCGCCAAATTCAAACTTTCGAACATCGACTTCTCTTAACGGAATGATTAGTGTGACGAAACCTATTCAACAAACTCAAGATCGTCTCTCTACGACGGAAGACGAGCGAGTTAGAGAAGGTTTGCGTTTTGAACTTTTGGGTTACTGTAGCTCGCGATATTCAAATTTTTGAGTTTCGACCAATAGAAGAACAAATGATCAGTGAGTCAAGAGCTATCCAGCAACTCAAGATCGCCTCTCTACGACGCACGCTGAGCGAGTTCGAGCGATTTCTATGCTAAAAACGCGAGAATGTCGCTTTTCGTGGTGCGTGTTTGCGCAACTAACAAATTTTTCACGCCAAGTGAAAGAGCACGTCGAGACCTTTTAGTTGACCTATCGCACGGCGCTCTACGACGTAAGACGAGCGTGTTAGAGCCGTTTTGCGTTTTGGATCTTCAGGTTACTGTAGCGCGCGCAATTCAAACTTTTGAATTTCGACTTCTCTTAACGGAATTATCAGTGTGCCGAAACCTTTTCAACGAACTCAAGATCGTCTCTCTATGACGAAAGACGAGCAAGTTAGATAAGTTTCGCGTTTTAAACCTTTGGGTTACTGTAGCTCCCGAAATTCAAACTTTTGAGTTTCGACCAATAGAAGAACAAATGATCAGTGAGTCGAGAGCTATCCAACCAACCCAAGATCATCTCCCTACGACGCACGCTGAGCGAGTTAGAGCGATTTCTGCGTGAAAAACGCGAGAATGTCGCTTTTCGTGTTGCGTGTTTGCGTAATTAAGAAAACTTTTAATGCCAGACGAAAGAGCACGTCGAGACATTTTATTTGACCTATCGCACGCCGCTCTACGACGTAAGACGAGCGAGTTAGAGCCGTTTTCCGTTTAGACCTTCGGGTTACTGTAGCGCGCGCAATTCAAACTTTTGAATTTCGAAGTCTCTTAGCAACATTACCAGTGAGTCGAGAGCTTTCCGTAGAGCCCAAGATCGCCTTCCTACGACTTTCCAACACCGAGATCTGAGAGCGTAACGAACGCACGCACGCACGCACGCACGAACGCACGAAAAGCTCTCGTAGGGGTTCGCCCGGCTGAGGCCGGGCGAAAAAAGTGTGGAGTATATAGCGTTTGTGCGCGAAACGCAGAAACTTTGAGTCAACGGCGTTCGCGCGTGAAGCGGCCGATTTCCAAACGGTCTTTTGCGTTGGGTAGGCCTAGTAAGTGGGCAGGGTGGACACCAAACGGGGTCACGCTGCGGGACCCCGTTGGCGGGAAATTCAAAAATTTAGATTTTCAAAGTACTGAAAAATGCATTAGGCAAGGTAGAACTCGAAAAAGTTGCATATAATGGTATATACTATCTTTTGATATGTTGTAGTACTTGATAGGGCCGAGGGTGGAAGAAATGAATTGGATCGCTGCGGGACCCATTTTGGCGCCAAATTTGAAAAATTCGCGATTTTTCGCTGTTTTCCGACTTTGACGGTTTGCTGTGCGCGATAGGTAGCAGCTAGAGCCGCGAGACCGCTTTTGTTGCTCCTTCCCAGATGTCCTCTATCGAATGAGCCATTAACGGAGTAAATTGGTTGAGAGACAAAAAAGTTATTTTCCCGCAACTTTTTTGACTCCGGGGTCGAAAATTGCGATTTTCGCGTTTCGGCGTCTGTAGCGCTCGAATGCGTTGCCGAATCGGTTCAAAAGTGGTTTCAAACGATTCTACGTTGAAATCTAGTCCAGCAAAGTGTTTTTGGCTAATTTGCAGAGCTACAGTAACCCTGCCGCGTCCATTTGAATATTGGGGGTCTGGTCGACTTTCGTAATATTATACTCGATTTCGGTGTTTTCGGGGGCGCTGATTACGAATTTGGCATTCGTTTAGCGTTTAGATGTACTTTTATCACACCTGTGACCAATCTGCGTGCTACTGTACCACAAGTGCAGAATTTTGGCACTGAGAGTCCATAGGAAGTTAGGGGTGTTGTATGTCGATTCTGGGGTATTTTGAGATGCAGATGACGAATTCGGCATTACTTTTGCGATTGGGAGTGTTAGGAGGCCACAACAGGAGAGGAGTCACTGTACATAGGAGTTCAAATTTGTGGAGTATACTGCGTCCCCCGGACGACTTGCCTGGTTCGAATTAGCACTACGGATCTATTTTTTCGCTCGGCCTCAGCCGAGCGAACCCTATCAAGAGCTCGGCGTGCGTACGTACGTACGTACGTACGTACGTACGTACGTGCGTGCGTACGTACGTCACGCTCGCTTCGGGCTTAATAACTCGCTCGTCCGACGTCGTAGGGCGGAGTTTGAGACATTGTCGAGTAGCCTGCGGACTCCTCTCGCCATCTGAGTGTTCAAAACTGAAATAAGTTTTCAAACTCGCGCGCTACAGTACCCCAAAGTGGGGTCCATTTTAAGACAAAAGTTGACCGAAGCTAGTCAAATCGCATATCAAAGTGAAGCCCTCGAGCTCCTGAGCACGAATCCGACAACAAAAAGTTTCAAAAGTTTAAACAGAGAGCTACAGTAACCAAAACGCGTCGAAAACTGGAAACGACACGCTTGCTTCGGGCTTAATAACTCGCTTGTCTGACGTCGCTGGGTTGAGTTCGACACATCAACGGGTAGCCCTCGGACTACTCTCGCCATCTGAGTGTTCAAAACTGGAATAAATTTTCAAACTCGCGCGCTACAGTATCCCAAAGTGGGGTCCATTTTAAGACAAAAGTTGACCGAAGCTAGTCAAGTCGCATATCAAAGTAAAGCGCTCGAGCTCCTGAGCACGAATCCAACAAAAAAAGTTTCAAAAGTTTAACTAGAGAGCTACAGTATCCAAAACGCGTCGAAAACTGAAAACGACACGCTTGCTTCGGGCTTAAGAGACGCTGTCCGAGAAGATCGACCCTTGAGTGGACACGAATTTTCGACCTTCTTCGATTTAGCTGATTTTGGCATATGTTTAAGTAGAACTAATTCTAAGCATGCTAGTTTTTGTCCCAGGTCGCTGCACCCTTCCTAGCGCGAGATACAGGGTGCCAAAGTTAGCCTACTTGACGAAATTTTGGCTGCCTAAATGACGAAAAGCAAAATGGGTATTTCTCGCGCTATGCGCAACGGAACGAAACAATTTTTCAACACGTGATAGAGGACAAATGCCTCTACAAAACTTGCAAGTTTGAAGGAAATCGGTGACACCTTGCGAGCACGGCGTCCAAAAGACACTCGAAATTGGCGATCGCAAAACTTTTCGATTTTGCGGTTTTTGTTGAATTTGACTAAGAAATAGTTCGAAGTTACACCCAATTTTTTTCTCATGGAAAGCTCTCTCAAATACCTCTCGATGGTTCAACAAGCTGTTTTAAAAAAGTTGAGTTGTTTTACTAATACAGAGTGGTTTGTGAGTGTTTTAAAGTGGAAGAGTAAAAGAGTGGATACTTTTGTAAAGTATTTCGAAGCCTTTCCGATATGACGCGCGCCCGCCCAGAGTCCACTATTCACGCGCTACTTCTGACACGCTCCTTTCTGAGGGGTTCTTGCAGGGCAACATTGGAATCGCCCGGGATTAATTTTTTGAGCAAGACACACGCATTTCTGAGCGGTTCTTGCAGGGCAACATTGGG
>JASAMZ010014207.1:0-10657 GCA_030248115.1 Linhomoeus sp. GSCO2_2 | reverse complement strand
GCGAAAAAAGTGACGACTTGCCAACCTGCCCATAGAAGTGTGCGGATCCCCAAGTCTCCCTGATTAGCATGCGCCTAATGACGTGGTGAGGCGCCGAGTGAACCACTGCCACAATGTATGGCTCCGTATGTTGCCCCACACAAATCCCGCTCTCCAAACATACTTAACTCTATGGGAATGAGAATCGGTATCGATCTTGGATTTCCACCCCATCTCGCCACCAAGAGAATAATTGAGGTTAAGCTGAGGAGTAGGAGTGCAGCAGATAGTAGGCCTGACACTTGAGCTGAAATCGTTCTAGGATGGGCTTTTCTCTTGTTTACCATACGATCTATTGCAGTACTGAACGTAAGAGCAATGATGTGCACCCGGCGTAGCTGACTAATGCCACACTCCCACCCAGACACCCCCTACTTGCCATTGCAGAGGCTAAGGAAATGTCCCTCCACGACCGAATCAGAAAATCACTTATGTCGCCTTCCCTCCCCCGGTACCCCTATGGGATGAACCAAACTATGTAACTTCGCCCATTGATAGAACTATTTCCCAGTGGTTATGTTGTTGACCTTACGCTATGAAACTCAACTCACAGTAGGTCTCATTTCAGAGCCTGTTGAAAGCTCATGAGATATACCAAAGAACGACGAGTCTCCACTCTAGGCATACGTGTAATCGGGGGCGGGGGAGGGGGGGGTATGGGAGGGGGGGGGGGGTACCCCCCTACCCGGGTTCCCTCCCCCCCCCCATACCCCCCCCCCCCCAGGTACCGCCCTCCCGCCTTCTCCAAAAGACCCCCCCCCCTAGTATTTCAAAAATTTCCGCCTGCGGCGCTTAACAAGCTGTTTTAAAAAAGTTGAGTTGTTTTATTAATACAGAGTGGTTTGTGAGTGTTTTAAAGTGGATGAGTAAAAGAGTGGATACTTTTGTAAAGTATTTCGAAGCCTTTCCGATATGACGCGCGCCCGCCCGGAGTCCACTATTCATGCGCTACTTCTGACACGCTCCTTTCTGAGGGGTTCTTGCAGGGCAACATTGGGATCGCCCGGGATTAATTTTTTGAGCAAGACACACGCATTTCTGAGCGGTTGTTGCAAGGCAACATTGGGATCGCCCGGGATTAATTTTTTTAGCAGGTAAAGTTGTTCGTAAGACAAGGGTTTAAAAAACCAAAAGTATTTCTTTGGGAATGACCGTTCAACAACTGCCTCAACGTAAGCTTTCAAACGGTCGAACGAATGCCGCTCTACAATGTAAGACGAGCGAGTTAGGGCCGATTTGCTGTTTGAACCTTTGAGTTACTGTAGCACGCGAAATTCAAACTTTCGAATCTCGACTTCTCTTAACGGAATGATCAGTGTGCCGAAACCTATTCAACAAACTCAAGATCGTCTCTCTACGACGAAAGACGAGCGAGTTTTAGAAGTTTCGCGTTTTAAACCTTTGAGTTACTGTAGCTCCCGAAATTCAAACTTTTAAGTTTCGACCAATAGAAGAACAAATGATCAGTGAGTCGAGAGCTATCCAACCAACCCAAGATCGTCTCCCTACGACGCACGCTGAGCGAGTTAGAGCGATTTTTATGCTAAAAATGCGAGAATGTAGCTTTTCGTGTTGCGTGTTTGCGTAATTAAGAAAACTTTTAATGCCAAACGAAAGAGCACGTCGAGACCTTTTAGTTGACCTATCGCACGCCGCGCTACGACGTAAGACGAGCGTGTTAGAGCCGTTTTGCGTTCTGGACCCTCGGGTTACTGTAGCGCGCGCAATTCAAACTTTTGAATTTCGAGTTCTCTCAACCAAATTATCAGTGTGCCGAAATCTATTCAACGAACTCAAGATCGTCTTTCTATGACGGAAGACGAGCGAGTTAGATAAGTTTCGCGTTTTAAACATTTGGGTTACTGTAGCTCCCGAAATTCAAACTTTTCAGTTTCGACCAATCGAAGAGCAAATGATCAGTGAGCCGAGAGCTATCCAACCAACCCAAGAGCGTCTACCTACGACGCACGCTGAGCGAGTTAGAGCGATTTCTGCCTTAAAAACGCGAGAATGTCGCTTTTCGTGTTGCGTGTTTGCGTAATTAAGAAAAGTTTTAATGCCAAACGAAAGAGCACGTCGAGACCTTTTAGTTGACCTATAGCACGCCGTTCTACGACGTAAGACCAGCGAGTAATAGCCGTTTTCCGTTTAAACCTTCGGGTTACTGTAGCGCGCGTAATTCAAACTTTTGAATTTCGAAGTCTCTTAGCAACATTACCAGTAAGTCGAGACCTTTCCGTAGAGCCCAAGATCTCCTTCCTACGACTTTCCAACGCTGAGATATAAGAGCGTGACGCACGCACGCACGCACGCACGCACGCACGCACGCACGAACGCACGCACGATAAGCTCTCGTAGGGGTTCGCCCGGCTGAGGCCGGGCGAAAAAATGGCAAAAAATTTCGCCTGCGCCGCTTGAAAATAGCAAAATTTTCGCCTGCGGCGCTATATTTTGGACGATTTTGACCAAAATTAAGCGATTTTCGGCACTTTTTGGCCTATTTTTGCAAAATTTTCTTATTTTTTGGTACTTTTTTGGCAAAATTTTTAGGTCATTTGACCCCCCGCCCCCTCCAGGGGCCTCAGACCCGCCCCCGCCCCCCCCCCCCCCCCCTGAGGGGTACTAAACCCCCCCCCCCCCCCCCCCCCCCCCCCCCCCCTGGCCGGTAGGCGTTTACACGTATGACTCTAGGTAGGCGACATGATGTGATAAGAGAACACTGTATCTAACACCTATTCACCTATTGGCTAGACCCGCTCACAAAATGCTGTGTACGAGCTTTTCTTTACGATGCGCTCGACCGTCGCTATTAATGTTGTACAAGCCGCGAGGTCTAACAATGCCTGATTCACAAACTCGCGCCGAAAGCTGCGTTAGTCAGCCATATGGCACACTCCACCCTTCTATGGTCAGAACAATACAAGCAACACACGCGGAGAAGAGCTTGTGGCAACTCAAGGTGCGGCGTGCGTGCGTGCGTGCGTGCGTGCGTGCGTGCGTGCGTGCGTGCGTGCGTGCGTGCGTGCGTGCGTGCGTCCAAAATCTACAGTTCCGACACGTTGTTGTTAATGCAGTCTATTTTACCATCTGTCAAACCACGAATTGTCAAATTCACAGCCAGGATCTTGAGCGGTTCACTAGGTAGGACATTTTTGGCAGATTCGTGCTCCACGCTTCAGTTTGACATGTCTATTTGACTATGCTAGGCCATGTTTTGAGTTTGCGACGTGAGGCTTTTAGGGTACAGTAGCGAGCGCATTTTCAATTTTTTGAGTACTATGTGAAGCTCGAATGTTTACCTGGGCGAAGTTCCTGGTCCATTTATGGATCAGCGGCAACCGAACGCCGAACAGGCAGAATTTGTGTCCACAATGCTGCATGTTCGAGGGACGTGTTTCAAAACACAGTATCGCTGACAAACAACGCAGCGGTGACAACCCTTGGAAGAATTCACAGCTTTCTACTTCTCTCGCACAATAGTATACCCTCCCGTGAAGTACAACGCACCAAACAGTGCCAACTAACTACCGACAAGCTCACGACATGTAACACAGTTTTTACCCTAAGCCTGTTCCGTAAACAACACGTCTCCCCACATGGACTCCGAGGGGCCATGATGGACGGCCGTCATATAACACTGTATATTGTTTCCGTTCTGATCTGTCGTATTCTGTGAAATAGGAGTATCAAAGGCAACACTCTATTGACACTTTTGTCGGCATGTCACATACATACAGTAGGTATCTGTGTGATCCCAGTGATTTGGAGCGTCTTCTGTGGGTTGTTGCGAGCAGCACGCTTTTAACCCTTCTATTAGCCCGGTATGTCTGTGTGGTACCATTGCTACCTAGTGATTTGTTGCTCACTATGAAGTTGCTGCGATCGTTAGTGAAGAAGCAGCATAAACCACAGCCATCGTCATGTGGGTTTGAATTACATAGGTCTGGAGACATTGCAAAACGAAGTTCTATTTCGTAGATACCCGTTATGCAAACCGCTAGCAAACCACGTCTTTTCCAAATTCTGAGCACAGCAAACAGCTTCTAGCCCCGATCTCGTCTTACTCCTTCGTTGTCTGACGCCGTGCAAAATAGCCTCCCTGTTTCTCTCCAGTTCAAAGACTTCAAAGAGGGATGATTCGACGCTTTGCGATTCTCCGTATACGTGTGTCTGCCTATGAATCGTTCGACTTTTAGGCAAAGTGTTAGCCGGTGCCACAGACACCTGAGCTTGCATTTCACCAGCGGTACACCAAAGGCCCTGTGATTACAACAGCCGCCACCACCACTGCACAGATGAATCCTTGCGGCTTCCCCTTTGTGATAGACACTTCTTTGCCTTTAACCACCTCTCCTCCAGCCGCATCTCGAGTTCAGTGAAAGAGAAGAGGGCTTGTCTCTTCGTACCTATGTAGTTGTCAGTACTCTTGACTGAAAGCATAAGAAATTTTTGAGAAGCCAATGGATCGCGCCATTGTTCTATTTGGGCTTGCGGCCTTCGTAGGGAATGGCGTCGTGGGATATCCACAACAAACGGTGGGTATCGCATTCGAGGCTGACCTTCCCATATGCAAACAAGGCCCGTCTTAGACATGGAGCGACAAAACAAAATGTAACGCGTGTGTTACAAGTCTTTTTGCGCAACTTCGTATCGAAGACTGGGTGTGTGAAGAATCAACGCTATCAAACCTCTGTTGTTCCCCAAGTTTTCCATCACATTTTCGCATTACGTCACATGGAGGTCATCGAGCAACGTTAAATTAAACTGAGACGGGCACTGTTGTGAGTCAACCTTTTGATTCCTGCAAACTTTCAGAAAAGCGACAGCTTTCCGCAGTCTTTCTCTGAGGACGAAGTGAAGGAGTATCAGGATATGGTCGCGGAACTACGACAGTTCGACGAGGACGAAGTGGACCATCTCTGGGAAGAGTTCTTGCGCATATTCGGTGGGTGGGCTACTTCTGACACTTGAATTACGAGAGGTTGTTCTGTAAGTACCATAGAGCATGGTTGTTGTTTGTTTGTTGGGCGTAGAAATGGCGTGGGCTTGTTGAGTCAGACACAACGAGCCCTAAGAGCAATTGCCGTTGTCATGTTTGACCAACGCTGCCGCTAACCGACCAATCGGAGTAGTTTGAATGTCTAGTTCCTCGCACCGACGTCAGTGGCGCCACAGTGTGGGTGGCTGGTGGTACATAATATACCTATTCTGCAGTGCTATCAGAGGCAAAGCAATTCGTAGCAACACTATCCGATCAGGACTCAAAGCGCATAAGGAGTCTGGGGCTATGTTGGTCACGTCTGCCCAGCTCAGAAATATAACATTTTTGTACATGTACCATAAAATACTCCAATAAGCGCCCCCTTTGAATAAGCGTCCCACCTCCAATACCCCCCCCCCCCCCCCCCCCCACACTCCTTCAGAAAGGTCGAGAAGATATGCCCCCCTCCAATAAGCGCCGCCTTTGGTAGGTAGGTACTGCGAGCTCTGTGACGATTTCTAGCACAAGACAAGATAGGGGTACTTGACAGAGGTACATACCTACATAGGTTGAAAATAAGCGCCAAGTGCGCTTATTAGAGGATTCACAGAGGATGTTCTGGGCGTGGCACAGCACCACACAGCCCAGATAGAGACATTATTCTGGGGCGTCTGCCGTCCAGATGTATTGTTGGCTCTGACTGGCACTTTATTTTGGCACTGCATTGTGATTGGTCACAAGCTGCAGCATTTCAGACAAGGGTTACAGGCCGCCAATAGCAGATTGGCACAAGAAAATGTTTGCGTACTATCTGCAAGTAATAATTGATACGAACAACAAGAACAGAGAAGAAGGCATCGGTTATAGGCTGGCTCCGAATTTCCACACTGATGAGGTGAGTTTCCTGACGACGCTTTTCAAAATTACCTAGATTGCACAGTGCAGCCGTCGAATACAACTTCCAGAACGATCTAACATGTGAATGTTGACAGCAATCTACTCCTGATGATAATCATTGGAAAACTGCATCCTAGAGGTTTAAATATACATAGTGCGTCATTTCAGAATGCGAATGAACGCCAGTGTTTTCACTACAAGCCTGCGAAAAGCACAGTCTCTCTATCGGCCAAAGACAAGACCGAGATACAAGAATCGGCCCTTCCCGAAAGCGTCGACTGGAGGGAGAAGAGCGCCGTCACCGACGTCAAAGACCAGTTTCGATGCGGTGCGCAGTGCGCACGGTGGGAAACGACGTGCAGGAGCCCCTGCATCGAAACGCCATTGTCTTTTCAGGAGCCTGTTACGCATTCGCGGCGGTGGGCGTGATCGAAGGCCAACGAGCGTTGAAGCACAACAAGTTAGAGTCACTCAGCGCCGCCTCTTTGATCGACTGTGCCGGCTTCGAGGCGTCTTTTAGTGCGCGCCCACTCACAATAGCGGCCTCTGATAGACGACGCTCTTACTATGTATCTTCGAAGCTCGCTTCAGGAAGCGGTGGCTGCAAAGGGGAATACCCTCACAAGGCGCTGATTTTCGCCAAGCATAACCTTGGAGTGACCTTGGAGAAAGTTTACCCCTTTCGACCTCTGCAAACTGTAGTAAGTTCTGTTGGAGTGACCTTTGAGTGCATAAGTTTGGATGACCAGGTACTACTAAGGGCGGCTAATTTGTAAGACCCTCCCTAACCTCTGTGTATCCTACTCTGCTATGGGACCAGCCTTCTCCCCAGACTTGTGAATTCCTGAGGACTTCAACTACGCGCATTGGGAAGTGCTAAGGTGCGTTGTTGGAGAGGGGGGGGGGGGGGGGGAGGAACGAGCCGGGCTGGAGTTTTCCGCGGCGTCATGCAAGCGAGGGGAGGTGGCGCTTCAGCGCAAAAGGCCGGTAGAAGCACAGCAGTTCTGTTCTGTGCCTACCCTTCGACCGAGTCCCTTTCTAGCGCGACACATGCATCAGCACGATTCCCGTCAACGGCACCAGAATCAAGGAAGTCTACCACATCGACCACGACGCCGCCCACTACCTGCAAGGGGACGAGAAGAAGCTGAAGCAGTGGGTGGCCACCTACGGACCGATCGCCGCGGGAATCGCCGTCAGTGACAGCCTGTCGTTATACAAAGGCGACGATCGTGAGTCTGTCATCTGCTTTGGCAACTTTGCGTTTCGGCCGACACCGACACTAGACGCCAGCTAGGTCACAAAGCGTGAAACAACGAATGGCCGTTCTGGTAGATGACTACATTAGACGACAGAGACAGAATATGTCCGAGTTGCGATTAGTCGGAGCATAGTGATGGCAATGAATTCCTGTTCTAGAAGTGCTCGACGATCCGGACTGCGCAAAGAAGAACATTTCACACGCAGTCTTAGTCGTCGGCTATGGGACAACCGAGGAAGGAGAAGACTACTGGCTAGTTAAGAGCAGGTAGAACAGCGCTGTGGCTTGCCCACACTGCGTAGAACACCTATGCACAAAAGAAGTTTTGTGCGCCCAGAATGAAGCACTTGGTACGCGGTAAATTGGACACCGTTCTCTGTTGGCAGAGCTTATCGGTGATGAAGGGGAGAAAAGAGAGGGTGGATGCATTACATGTGTATGTCCATTGCTTTGCAGCTGGGGAACAACCTGGGGCAATAAAGGTTACGGTATGATCGCCAGAAACAAGGGGAACATGTGCCAGATTGCCACCTACTTCGCGCGCGTTGAATTGGAAAACGAGGTGCGGTTGCTCACTTCGTTGCATGTGATGAATAGTGAGTTTTTGACAATTTAGCCGACCGACGCGCCACAGCTGGGAGACGCGGTCGATGCAATGGCTACGGTTGATGGGTTCAAAGACGCGGTTATAGAACTGGACGACGTTCACCCGGACTCGATTCCATCATTGTGGGAGAACTACAAACGAGCATTTGGTGAGTGAGGCGTCACACCTTGAACGGTTGCTCTGCTTCTCAGCGCCTGATGACGCTTCGATTGCGGGCCGAAAGCTATTTCAAAAGCTCGCAAACGCATAACGCCTATGTGTAGGATTGCACGGCCACAGATGACAGCTCTACGTAGGCTATTGTATTAGCTGCCACAGTAGCAAACGCCAAAGAACGTTTCGTCCGTTGCGTGCTTTCCAAACAACGAATGAAATTATGAATGTCCACGCGATAACAACAACACTTGTACCACTTCAGACAAACAATACCGCTCGTATGACGACGAGCTAGAGCATCGCGCCGCCTTTGAGGGTACCCTGAAGACCATCGTCAGTCATAACCGCAAATACAAGAAGGGACTGGTCTCGTACCTGAACAGTCCAAACAGTATGGCGGATTGGGTAGGTGTACTGAATCTGCAGAATCTTTACTTGCACATTGTCCTTGTCGGACAATTGTGCTTGTCCCTGCTAGTGGGACAGTAGCTACAAAAGCACAACCCCTCCCCAGCAAGCTGTAGGAAAGCCATAAGGGGGAAACTTCGATAGATGGCAACCTAATGCGTTGACACATCTGACACAACATTTCAGCGTCCTGCGCCCTTCTCTTCATTAGAATAGTACAAGTCGAATCGAAAAGTCTGCATTACAGCCCAAATTGTGGTCGCTACCTACAAACCAGACGTTGACCGTGGCCTCAGCAGTTGACCAATTTTACAATTTGGGCCCGCATTTCTGCAAGGATAGGCCCTATGATGCTGAAATTTATTGTCAGATTTGTCAGACATTAGGTTACCATGTCCCAAGTTTCACATGGCGGACTGGACTTTCGAAAACACCCGGTAGGCTTCAAACCAATGACTGTTCATTCAGACCTCGGATGAGAGGGAAAGCTTGAACTGCGTCTCCGGTACTCCTGCGCCCCCAGGCCTTGTCCGCGCTGGCACTATAGACGAAACAGCAGAGGGGCCTGTCGATGCATACCACGAGAAGGTCGACTATCGCGAGAACGGCTGGGTCACCGGCGTCAGGAACCAACTTGCCTGTGGTAGGTGAACACTTGCATTCTGCTTCCCAACTCTGTATGGCGTGTGGCATTTAACAAAGAGTGCAGTACGGCAGACCCAGACGCCCAATCCAACAAGCGAATATTAAGCTCATCAGACTAGCGGTTGCGTGGCAGGCTCTTCCTACACATACACATGCACATGTAACAATGCTTTATTTAATTTGGCTTGCAAACAAAATGTTCTTTATGATTCTTGCTGCATACCTATCCTTTAACAGGGGCTTGCTACGCATTCGCCGCCATCGGCGTCTTAGAAGGACAACTGGCCATAAACACTGGCAAACTGGTCACTCTCAGCGAGTCCAGCGCCATCGACTGCGCCGCCTACCGAATGAATGGCACTGGCGGTAAGGACGCAATCGCGGTACCTTTCTTAATTTCGGTACCTTTCATCGTGCCTTCTTGTAAAGCACGTGTGGAATGGACGCCAACAAGCTGTGTGTGTAAAAAGTTCAACCTATACTTTGTGTCTGTCAAATTCTGGTGAACAGTATAGTGAACTTTGTACACATCGTTAGCCGCATCTAGAGAAGGCATCTTGAGACCGTGTACCCTCACACCAAGTGCAGCTATCCCCACGATACGGTTGTCTGTACAGCTGATCTAAAGCTCAGTGATATCGCCGCGTTCGCTATATGATATCGGCATGATACGACGCCGTTTATCTGATGTTTCCTACCTGTGTGAAAACGTCACATCCAACAAAAAACTTGCCAAAAATTTGGTGCTCTTGCCATACTACCTTTCTATTCTACGTTCACATTCATCAATAAAAAAAGTTTTGGCAATTTATGAGATTTCGACATTTCTGTCAAATTTTGAA
Organism: Linhomoeus sp. GSCO2_2; assembly: GCA_030248115.1. NCBI lineage: Eukaryota > Metazoa > Nematoda > Chromadorea > Monhysterida > Linhomoeidae > Linhomoeus > Linhomoeus sp. GSCO2_2. Next base: position 821 of record JASAMZ010014207.1, on the reverse strand, counting down.
CATTTCTATCAAATTCAACATTTGCAAAAATTTTTCATCTGTGTTACAAATTATTCGCGATCTATGCCCTCGCCATATTTGAAGAAATTTCGCCGCTAACTCATCAAACAAAAAAGCCGATTTTCGACTTTTTTGTATTTTGATTCTGAATATCTCGAAATTGCACATTTTCAAACTTGTAAAACTATGTCACAAATTCTTATTGGCATACGGCCTTATCATTTCTGCATTCACATTCGTCAATAAATGACGCTCTATTTTTGTCAATTTATGGAATTCGGACAAATAATCGCGTATTTCTATCAAATTTCACATTTGCAAAAATTTTGTTTTGTGTGACAAATTATCCGCGGTCTATACCCTTTCCATTTCTGAAGAAATTTCGCCGCCAGACCATCAGACAAATATGTCGACTTTTACATTTCTTAATTTTATTCACAGTATCTCGAAATTGCAATTTATTAAAACTGTAAAACTACATCACAAATTCTTATTGACATACGGCCTTACCATTTCTGCATTCACATTCGTCAATAAATGAAGTTCTATTTTTGTCAATTTATGGAATTCGGACAAATAATCGCGTATTTCTATCAAATTTCACATTTGCAAAAATTTTGTTTTGTGTTACAAATTATCCTCTGTCTATGCCCTTTCCGTTTCTGAAGAAATTTCAGCTCTAGCTCATCAGACGAAAAAGTCGATTTTCGACATTTTGGGATTTTAATTGTAAATATCTCGAAAATGCGAAATTAGCAACACAAACGGATATCGGATCCGTACTCAGCGACCTCGACTCTACTTGACCACATATGTCACAT
>JASAMZ010014206.1:0-16504 GCA_030248115.1 Linhomoeus sp. GSCO2_2 | reverse complement strand
TAGCACTTCGTTCAGTTACGTATTGCTCGTAACGTCTTCCATAGCAAAGACACCAAAGACAGCGTCCTCCTTTGCAATTTTCGTGCCATCTAAGGAACGCAGGTCAGGCTGCGCTGCAAAAGCCACTTTCTAGGTTGCATCGCAACGTACAAGAGACAAACAAGCCTAAATATGACTGGCCGTAGATTCTTCTACAAAGATTTAGGTAGGTCGTTTGACCCCCCCCCCCCCCCCACGGCGGGGCGCTAGAAACCTCCTTGGAGGAGTCGTAAACGTCCATCCACCCCCAGACCCCCATCTTCCCTCCCCCCCCCCCCCTCCCTCCGCCTCCTCCCCGGCTGGCGGCTACACGTATGCTTCACGCTGAGTTACCTTGCCAGTAATTCCTACGCATATCCAAACGCTGGTAGGTACACGTCAAAACAGTTGGGTAGCGAAGCGACACGTCTTATTAGTGAACATAAGTGGTCGCGTTTTCTCGCAGCTCTGAAATCCGATTAGTAGCAAATTCCGAGCTCGTGCTGTCATAAACAAACAGTGACCAATGGCGATGGTAGTGTGGCAAGTCGCAATTCGTCTTCTGATTAGTGCGACAGACAGCGCTCGTGATGACAATGTCCCAAAACGAATCGCCAAGGTCTGTTGAGGCATTTTGTTTACATTGCGTACAAGTGAGCGCTGCCCTGTGAGCCGACTGGGGGGGGGGGGAGACAGGCGACACCATACTGTAGTAGGATAACGTGGACTTGTCACCCTCCCCACACCCCTCTCCTCTCCTTTATCTACGTTCGGTGAAGGAGGCCCATCCCTGCCCCCGGATGTAATAAATCTACCTACACAATTGAAGTCATGAGTCCTATTGCGTATTGATGTATTTTTAAATATCAGCTTGCCCCAAGAGAGATGCGAGGTGTTAAAGAATTTCACCTGCTTTGAGAGCTTCTGCGCCATCTACTGTCAGACGAACAACTCGACTCAAATTGTCTGTTGCTACACTTCTTGCCGATACAACATGGATGGGACAATAACAGATACATACCCACACAAGACACAATTGTGTGACTGCACGCTTGGACAGTAGACATCACCAGTAATGTTCAGAACGTTGTCTGAAAAGTTCGCATCATGATCAAAGCACTTATCTCTCTGAATTTTAGTGATTTGTATTGCACCGGTATTATTGTATTGCCCACTGGATTCGGGATGGCCGTTTTAGCGCAACAGCTGAGAGCAGGGGCGGAGGGCATCTGTGATTTGGGCATCGAAGGCTACAACACTGTTGTCCAGCTGAAAACTGGAACTTCGACACAAAGACAAAGAAACAAGAGATGGATGCAACCGTGGTGATTGATTAACCGATGAATTCCTACAGTGCAACGCAATGGGGATTGTGGTGTGCAAACTATTTGTTGCGAGAGGAGGGACCTCTGCGCTACGAGAGGAGGCCAGCGCGCGAGCCGGGGACCATAACCTGCTGAACTACAGGCGGCCCTGCGCTCTTCTATCGGCCAAAGTTCTCTTCTTTTGTTCAACGAGTATGAGAAGAGCTACAGTGGAGATCGACACGCCAGTAGACACACCAGTAGATTCCCCAGACGATTTCAAGACGATTGGTCTTTGTTGTGCAAAGATCCGACTTGCACTGCGCGAGATACTTCCAGTTTCTGAAGATCAGCACTATTAAAGTGCTCATCTAGCAAAATCGCTCATATCTTTCGCAATACAAGTCGGATCTTTGCACAACAAAGACCAATCGTCTTGAAATCGTCTGGGGAATCTACTGGTGTGTCGATCTCCACTGTAGCTCTTCTCATACTCGTTGAACAAAAGAAGAGCACTTTGACCGATAGAAGAGCGCAGGGCCGCCTGTAGTTCAGCAGGTTAATGGTCCCCGGCTCGCGCGCTGGCCTCCTCTCGTAGCGCAGAGGTCCCTCCTCTCGCAACAAATAGTTTGCACACCACAATCCCCACTGCGTTGCACTGTAGGAATTCATCGGTTAATCAATCACCACGGTTGCATCCGTCTCTTGTTTCTTTGTCTTTGTGTCGAAGTTCCAGTTTTCAGCTGGACAACAGTGTTGTAGCCTTCGATGCCCAAATCACAGATGTCCTCCGCCCCTGCTCTCAGCTGTTGCGCTAAAACGGCCATCTCTGGGGCCCCTTGCACACGGGCCCCTTGCACCTCAAGTCGGGCCCCTTGCCCTCTAAGTCGGGCCCCTTGCTCACCCGGGCCCCTTGCCTACTAGTCCAGGGCCCCTTGGCACACATTCCTTGTCATGGGTGCAATTGACTGCTTTCTCATTAACAATATAATTAGACTATGGTACTGTGCTTGGCCTCCTGCAGTCTCTCGTAGTTGCGTTCCTCCACCACAGTTGCTTGTCATGGGTGCAATTGACTGCTTTCTCATTAACAATATAATTAGACTATGGTACTGTGCTTGGCCTCCTGCAGTCTCTCGTAGTTGCGTTCCTCCACCACAGTTGCTTGTCATGGGTGCAATTGACTGCTTTCTCATTAACAATATAACTAGCGGCCTGGGCGCGCGCCTTCGGCGCGCGCGGAGAAAAGCCCTGCGCGGGCTCGCTTCGCTCGCCCGCTTCAGGCTTTTCGTCTCGCTCGGCGCTGCGCGCCTCGCTCGACAGCCGCCGCCTAACTTCTCTTTTGTTTCACTGTGTGACAATATCTGCTTGGTTCGATTCCCGTGCTTGGAAAAAACTTTTGCCGATGGAAAGTTACCTTTTGCGGATTTTTTGTGCAACGTGCTAAACTCTGTGAAGTTGCACACTTGCTATCCTATCACGCTGTCATATTGCCTTCCATGCATTACCTTCCATGCGGATTCCACTGTCTATAGCGAAATTCAAGAATTTGAATTTTCTCGTTTACAGTATGCCTACGCGCGGCGTGCCTGGGCGTGTGAAGTTCCACATTGCCTACCCTACCCAACTGGCATACCAACTGTTTCGCCTGCCTTTCCAAGCGCGCTCCACGGTCGTCTCGGAAATTCAAAAATTTGAATTTTCTCCCCTACAGTACGCTTTCTCGCATCATGGCTAGGGTTGTGAAGTTGCACATTGCCCACCCTACACACCCAACATACCACCCGCTTTGCCCGCCTTTCCAAGTAGGCTCCACTGTCTAGGACGAAATTCAAAAATTTGAATTTTCTCGCCTACAGTAGCCTTTTCCGCGTAACGGACCAGTTTCGGCACGCCTCCGGTCCAGGCCCAGGGCAACGCCCCATAGCTCGGATCGGTCCGCCGGGCCAGTCTGGCGGGCTGATTGTGTACGACACGCAGACAGACAGACAGACAGACAGACAACCAGGGATTAAGGGGTAGAACTAGCGGCCTGGGCGCGCGCCTTCGGCGCGCGCGGAGAAAAGCCCTGCGCGGGCTCGCTTCGCTCGCCCGCTCCAGGCTTTTCGTCTCGCTCGGCGCTGCGCGCCTCGCTCGACAGCCGCCGCCCAACCTCTCATTTGCTTCACTGTGTAAGGATATCTGCTTGGTTCGATTCCCGCGCTTGGAAGAAACTTTTGCTGACGGAAAGTTATCATTTGCGGTTTTTTTCCGCAGCGTGCCAAACTCTGTGAAGTTGCACACTTGCTACCCTATCACGCTGTCATATTGCCTTCCATGCATTACCTTCCATGCGGCCTCCACTGTCTATAGCGAAATTCAAGAATTTGAATTTTCTCGCTTACAGTATGCCTACGCGCGGCGTGCTTGGGCGTGTGAAGTTCCACATTGCCTACCCTACCCAACTGGCATACCAACCGCTTCGCCTGCCTTTCCAAGCGCGCTCCACGGTCGTCTCGGAAATTCAAAAATTTGAATTTTCTCGCCTACAGTAACCTTTTCCGCGTAACGGACCAGTTTCGGCAAATCAGTGGGCCCGCCCCAGGGTAGCGCCCCATAGGCCGCCAGGGTATACGGGCCCAGTCGGGCGGGCTGATTAGGGCAAACAGAATCACAGACAAACAAACAGACAACCAGGGATTAAGGGGAGGAACTAGCGGCCTGGGCGCGCGCCTTCGGCGCGCGCGGAGAAAAGCCCTGCGCGGGCTCGCTTCGCTCGCCCGCTCCAGGCTTTTCGTCTCGCTCGGCGCTGCGCGCCTCGCTCGACAGCCGCCGTCTAATCTCTCATTTGCTTCACTGCAACAACATCTGCTTGGTTCGATTCCCGTTCTTGGAAGAAATTTTTGTTGATGGAAAGTTATCATTTGCGGATTTTTAGCGCAACGTGATAAAATCTGTGAAGTTGCAAACTTGCTACCCTATCATGCTGTCATATTGCCTTCCATGCATCACCTTCCAAGCAGGCTCCACTGTCTAGAGCGGAATTCAAATATTTGAATTTTTTCGCTTACAGTATGCCTGCGCGCGGCGTGGCTAGGCCCATGAAGTTGCACATTGCCTACCCTACACACCTGACATATCAACCGTTTCGCCCGCCTTTCCAAGCGTGCCCCACTGTCGTCTCGGAAATTCAATAATTTGAATTTTCTCGGCTACAGTAAGCTTTTTCGCGTAACGGACCAGTTTCGGCAAATCTGCGGGACCACCCAAGTGTAGCGCCCCATAGGTCGCCAGGGTATACGGGCCCAGTCGGGCGGGCTGATTAGGGCAAACAGAATCACACACAACCGGCGATTAAGGGGTAGAACTAGCGGCCTGGGCGCGCGCCTTCGGCGCGCGCGGAGAAAAGCCCTGCGCGGGCTCGCTTCGCTCGCCCGCTCCAGGCTTTTCGTCTCGCTCGGCGCTGCGCGCCTCGCTCGACAGCCGCCGCCTAACCTCTGATTTGTTTCACTGTGTGTAACAATATCTGCTTGGTTCGATTCCCGTGCTTGGAAGAAACTTTTGTTGATGCAAAACTTATCATTTGCGGATTTTTTGCGCAACGTGCTAAACTCTGTGAAGTTGCACACTTGCTACCCTATCATGCTGTCATGTTGCCTTCCATGCATCACCTTCCACGCGGCCTCCACTGTCTATAGCGAAAATCAACAATTTGAATTTTCTCACTTACAGTATGCCTGCGCGCGTCGTGGCCGGATGCGTGAAGTTTCACATTGCCCACCCTACACACCCAGGATACCAACCGCCTTGCCCGCCCTTCCAAGCAGGCTCCACTGTCTAGAGCGAAATTCAAGAATTTGAATTTTCTCAGTTACAGTACACCGCAGCGCGTCGTGGCCGGGTGCGTGAAGTTGCACATTATCCACCTTACACACCCAGGATACCAACCGCCTTGCCCGCCCTTCCAAGCAGGCTCCACTGTCTAGAGCGATATTCAAAAATTTGAATTTTCTCGCCTACAGTAGCCTTTTCCGCGTAACGGACCAGTTTCGGCAAATCAGTGGGCCCGCCCCAGGGTAGCGCCCCATAGGTCGCCAGGGTATACGGGCCCAGTCGGGCGGGACGATTGGAGCAAACAGAATCACAGACAGACAGACAACCAGGGATTAAGGGGTAGAATTAGACTATGGTACTGTGCTTGGCCTCCTGCAGTCTCTCGTAGTTGCGTTCCTCCACCACAGTTGCTTGTCATGGGTGCAATTGACTGCTTTCTCATTAACAATATAATTAGACTATGGTACTGTGCTTGGCCTCCTGCAGTCTCTCGTAGTTGCGTTCCTCCACCACAGTTGCTTGTCATGGGTGCAATTGACTGCTTTCTCATTAACAATATAATTAGACTATGGTACTGTGCTTGGCCTCCTGCAGTCTCTCGTAGTTGCGTTCCTCCACCACAGTTGCTTGTCATGGGTGCAATTGACTGCTTTCTCATTCACAATATAGTTAGACTATGGTACTGTGCTTGGCCTCCTGCAGTCTCTCGTAGTTGCGTTCCTCCACCACAGTTGCTTGTCATGGGTGCAATTGACTGCTTTCTCATTAACAATATAATTAGACTATGGTACTGTGCTTGGCCTCCTGCAGTCTCTCGTAGTTGCGTTCCTCCACCACAGTTGCTTGTCATGGGTGCAATTGACTGCTTTCTCATTAACAATATAATTAGACTATGGTACTGTGCTTGGCCTCCTGCAGTCTCTCGTAGTTGCGTTCCTCCACCACAGTTGCTTGTCATGGGTGCAATTGACTGCTTTCTCATTAACAATATAATTAGACTATGGTACTGTGCTTGGCCTCCTGCAGTCTCTCGTAGTTGCGTTCCTCCACCACAGTTGCTTGTCATGGGTGCAATTGACTGCTTTCTCATTAACAATATAATTAGATTATGGTACTGTGCTTGGCCTCCTGCAGTCTCTCGTAGTTGTGTTCCTCCAGCACAGTTTCTTGTCATGGGTGCAATTGACTGCTTTCTCATTAACAAAATAATTAGATTATGGTACTGTGCTTGGCCTCCTGCAGTCTCTCGTAGTTGTGTTCCTCCAGCACAGTTGCTTGTCATGGGTGCAATTGACTGCTTTCTCATTAACAAAATAATTAGATTATGGTACTGTGCTTGGCCTCCTACAGTCTCTCGTAGTTGTGTTCCTCCACCACAGTTTCTTGTCATGGGTGCAATTGACTGCTTTCTCATTAACAAAATAATTAGATTATGGTACTGTGCTTGGCCTCCTGCAGTCTCTCGTAGTTGTGTTCCTCCAGCACAGTTGCTTGTCATGGGTGCAATTGACTGCTTTCTCATTAACAAAATAATTAGATTATGGTATTGTGCTTGGCCTCCTGCAGTCTCTCGTAGTTGTGTTCCTCCAGCACAGTTGCTTGTCATGGGTGCAATTGACTGCTTTCTCATTAACAAAATAATTAGATTATGGTATTGTGCTTGGCCTCCTGCAGTCTCTCGTAGTTGTGTTCCTCCAGCACAGTTGCTTGTCATGGGTGCAATTGACTGCTTTCTCATTAACAAAATAATTAGATTATGGTACTGTGCTTGGCCTCCTACAGTCTCTCGTAGTTGTGTTCCTCCACCACAGTTTCTTGTCATGGGTGCAATTGACTGCTTTCTCATTAACAAAATAATTAGATTATGGTACTGTGCTTGGCCTCCTGCAGTCTCTCGTAGTTGTGTTCCTCCACCACAGTTTCTTGTCATGGGTGCAATTGACTGCTTTCTCATTAACAATATAATTAGACTATGGTACTGTGCTTGGCCTCCTGCAGTCTCTCGTAGGTGTGTTCCTCCAGCACAGTTGCTTGTCATGGGTGCAATTGACTGCTTTCTCATTAACAAAATAATTAGATTATGGTACTGTGCTTGGCCTCCTACAGTCTCTCGTAGTTGTGTTCCTCCACCACAGTTGCTTGTCAAGGGTGCAATTGACTGCTTTCTCATTAACAAAATAATTAGATTATGGTACTGTGCTTGGCCTCCTACAGTCTCTCGTAGTTGTGTTCCTCCACCACAGTTGCTTGTCAAGGGTGCAATTGACTGATTTCTCATTAGCAAAAGTTAATTGGTTGTCGCGTCGCTCTTGTCTGGCTGTTTGCCCGCGCCGTCTTCCTTTTTGTTGCGCCCAAGCCACTGTATGGGTATATACCATAGTTGCTCTTTGTTGTGACTTGTGAGCTGAAAGGTATCTAAAAAGCGCACCAATTTGGCGCCCGACCCACAATTTTATTCGGCCGATCACACAACAACTGCCGCCGGACGTCACTTACAACAAATTGTGCACGCGCTTCTGACCACACTTCATCTATAGTCTACGAGGCAGACGGCAAGAAACCAGATCGCGAAATACTCGCGCAAAGCACACACCGCAGCGATTCAAGTCAGAAATCGGTGAAGAACCCATTGGTCGCTGCCTTTCTTCATAGGTGCAGCTGGGGGGAATAAATACAGGGTTTTTTAGATGAGTGTTTTTCGTTCGGCCCGATTTTGTATAAAACAGCAGCCGATATCGATGAAATTTTAACACAATATTAGAAAGGCTTTGGCATTTTGTTTGTTAGGTGCCCAGCTCAATTGGTCTTGTAATGCACAAATTACAGGGTGTCAAAGTTGAGGTCGAAAATCTCACGATCGGCCGACTTTGAAGCACGATAACTCTCATTTGCTTTTGAATTTTTGGAAGCGGCAAATGCAGCTGAAAGGCCTTTAAACAAGCTTTAATTTGCCACAAGAACTAACTTTCCACGTTGCCTAACGGCCGAGCTACAGCGCGTCGAAATTCTTAGCATGAATTAGAGGCCGCCTTTCTCAGCGGATGATGGCCTGCGCCGCTCCAGAACGCGTTATCGGAAATTTTGACTAGTTGTAGCTCGGCCGTTAGACAACGTAGAAAGTTCGTTCTTGTGGCAAATTAAAGCTTGTTTAAAGGCCTTTCAGATGCAATTTGCCGCTTCCAAAAATTCAAAAGCAAATGCGAGTTATCGTGCTTCAAAGTCGGCAGATCGTGAGATTTTCGACCTCAACTTCGACACCCTGTAATTTGTGCATTACAAGACCAATTGAGCTGGGCACCTAACAAACAAAATGCCAAAGCCTTTCTAATATTGTGTTAGAATTTCATCGATATCGGCTGCTGTTTTATACAAAATCGGGGCGAACGAAAAACACTCATCTAAAAAAAACCCTGTAGTACCGGGTGTTTCAGAGTTTCGGGCCGATTTATAATTTGAATAACTTTTGGTAGGGTGCGAATTTTTGAGTGCGGTTTTTTGCGTAAGATGGACAACGCTCTGGGAAATTTTATTGGGCACATAACGTATCTTCAGCATACAGTATGCTAACAGCGCAAGCAATTCAAGTTTTGTGCTTGTTTCACAATTCTTCTTGAGTGTCCCAAAAGGCCTGCCCCCTCGCAAGCAAGCTGTAGGTAAGCTAGAAGGGTCAAACTCGAGGACACTGTTTCCTAATGTGTTTGCTATTCTGGCACCAATTCTCAGCGTCCTAATCCTATCCGCGCGCCATTGCAAGCGCAAAACACAAAATTCGTCGATTTTCAGGTCCATTATGCTTCAAACAGGAGGGTTTTGCGTTTTACGCTCGCATTGGCGCGCGGATATGATTAGGACGCTGAAAACTATTGTCAGAGTTAGCAAACACATTAGGAAACAATATCCTTGAGTATGACCCTTCTAGCTTTCCCTCAGCTTGCTGGCGAGGGGGGCAGGCCTTTTGGGACACTCAGAAAGAATTGTGAAACAAGCACAAAACTTAAATTGCTTGCGCCGTTAGCGTACTGTGCGCTGAAGATTGGTTATGTGCCCAATAAAATTTCCCAGAGTGTTGTCCATCTTACACAAAAAACCACACTCAAAAATTCGCACCCTACCAAAAGTTATTCAAATTATAAATCGGCCCGAAACTCTGAAACACCCGGTAGGTATTATTCGTCGAAATGTTGGCTTATGGCGCTATACTTCAACAGTTTATGTACAAACTAGCGTGGTTTTGCGTGTTTTGGACCCAATTCTAATGGTTTTAGCACTCTACAGTCAAGGGCCTAGTTCTTGATAGCGTGCTTGCGTGCGTGCGTGCGGACGTGTTTGCTTGTGTGCGTGCGTGCGCGCGTGCCCGCGTGCTTGCCTGTGTGGGTGCGTGCGTGCGTGCCTGCGTGCGAGTGTGCGTGCGTGCCTGCGTGCGAGGGTGCGTGCGTGCCTGCGTGCGAGGGTGCGCGCGCGCCTGCGTGCTTGCCTCTGTGCGTACCTGCGTGCGTGCCTGCGTGCGAGGGTGTGTGCGTGCGTGCGTGCGTGCCCGCGAGCTTGCCTCTGTGCGAAACTGCGTGCGAGGGTGCGTGCGTGCGTGCGTGCGTGCGTGCGTGCGTGCGTGCGTGCTTGCCTTTGCGCGTGCCTGCGTGCGAGGGTGCGTGCGTGCGTGCGTGCGTGCGTGCGTGCGTGCGTGCGAGCTGCGTGCCTGCCTGCGTGCTTGCCTTTGTGCGTGCCTGCGCGCGAGGGTGCGTGCGTGTTGTGCCTGCGCGCGTGCGTGCTTGAGCATGTGCTATCAGCATGTGGTACATGAGCATGAACGTGTGCATGAGCATTCGTGGGAGTCGAGGCGCGTGCACCAATGATCTCCAATAGGCATCTCTTCAATCCCACTTCTTCTCTTCTCTCTCCTCAGAAGACTCTCCTTCTGTAGAGTCCCTGCAGGATGTTCCAAAGGGGCACCAGGGCCAGGGGTAACAGAAGGGCCAGGTAGAGCAGTGTGGACCACAGGAGGGGCTCCACAGGCTCCGGCTCCCGGGAGTTCTTCAGCCGCTCCTGAGATATGTACAATTGGGGGTGGCGTCTGCGTAATACAGTAAGTGTCCTCCAATTAGTGACCCCCATTAAATAAGCGCCCAGGCCGCTTATTGGACGATTCGCAGTATGTGGGTGGATGGGCACCAGAGTGGAATGGAGGGAAGAGAGGGGGGGGGGCTTTCTACATCCATCTAGCCTACAATGACCACGCGTAGTGAGACGAATCTAGTCGACATGGGGGAGGCAGCGTACGTTTGAAAGCCGACAAGGACGCCATGGGGGTTTTAGGGGGGGGGGGGGGGTGATCTCGCCTGCGACTCCAACTAGACTTACAAATGAATCCCCCCCCCCTCGGGTACAACAATCCACAGCGCATGCACAGGCACCTTGATCGCTCTAAGCTGCTCGGTCATCCTCGCCAGCCGGGTCCTGTTTGCCGAATGGTCCTCGACGTTGGGCTCGAAGCCCCGGTACTTGGGCAGCAGTAGGGCAATCGCCTCAGCCTTTAGCTTTGCCTGAGAAAATGCACAAGTACACTAGGCTTAGGCTATGGCTCAGGCTATGGCTTAGGCTATGGCTTAGGCTATGGCTTAGGCTATGGCTTAGGCTATGGCTTAGGCTATGGCTTAGGCTATGGCTTAGGCTATGGCTCAGGCTAGGGCTTAGGGGCTTAGGCTATGGCTCAGGCTAAGGCTATGGCTCAGCCTAAGGCTTAGGCTATGGCTTAGGCTAAGGCTATGGCTTAGGCTATGGCTCAGGCCAAGGCTTAGGGGCTTAGGCTATGGCTTACGCCATGGCTTAGGCTATGGCTCAGGCTATGGGATTGGGTGCTATGATGTCGAGGGCGCGACTTGCGCTACAACAGGCAGCGACTATCCACACGACTGCGTGAGTTGCGCGACAACGGGCTCCCGAGTATCCGCTCGAACGCGTGAGTTGTGCGACAACGGGCTACGAATATTTTCTGGAATGCGTGAGTTGCGCGACAACAGGCTCCGAATTCCGCTCGCTTCGAATATTTCCTCCAACCCGTGACATCGCTTTCTGAACCTGCAGCGCATCACCTGCGCGACATCGGTCTCTGAAGGTGCAGAGCGTCAGCTGCGCGACATCGGTCTCTGAAGCTGCAGCGCGTCTCTGAAGCTGCAGCGCGTCAGCTGCGCGACATCGGTCTCTGAAGCTGCAGCGCGTCAGCTGCGCGACACAGGTCTCTGAAGCTGCAGCACGTCAGCTGCGCGACACAGGTCTCTGAAGCTGCAGCGCGTCAGCTGCGCGACATCGGTCTCTGAAGCTGCAGCGCGTCAGCTATGCAACATCGGTCTCTGAAGCTGCAGCGCGTCAGCTGCGCGACATCTGTCTCTGAAGCTGCAGCGCGTCAGCTGCGCGACATCTGTCTCTGAAGCTGCAGCGCGTCAGCTGCGCGACATCGGTCTCTCAAGCTGCAGCGCGTCAGCTGCGCGACATCTGTCTCTGAAGCTGCAGCGCGTCAGCTGCGCGACATCGGTCTCTCAAGCTGCAGCGCGTCAGCTGCGTGACATCGGTCTTTGAAGCTGCAGCGCGTCAGCTGCGCGGCATCGGTCTCTGAAGCTGCAGCGCGTCAGCTGCGCGACATCGGTGGTCTGAAATTGCAGCGCGTCATCTGCGCGCCGCTGGTCTCTGAAGCTGCAACGCGTTATCCACGGGCTATAGACTCTAGTAACGTGACAATGTTACATCGTAAAAGAGGGCATGCTTAGTGCTCACCGCCCAATCCCACCCAATCCACTCGGCAATGTTGAGGTAACGATGACGCGATTCGCATGGCGTCAGCGGTAACGATGACGCGACTGCGGCCACCAGGCAACCCCCTGAAGAAACTTTTACCAATCTTGGCGACCCCCTGGAGGGTTGGAAGGACGGGAGGAGGGGGGGGGGGGGGGGGTGCAACACGATTTTGCCAAATTTGAGCGACATTAATTTAGGTTACACAGATCTCACATCTCGAGATTCTAGGTAGTCCACGGCCACGCAAAGAGACGGCGGGAATCAATTTGCAAGCGTAAACGCTTACCAAGGAAGAGGCCGGCTAGCAGGTGTAGTATCTCCTCCAAGTATGTGACAACGAAGACGGCTACGATCACCACCAGAATCACCAAAGACCAGCTGGCGCCAGCTAAACAGTTGAGCAAATGATACTTCCTTTCCTTCCATACTGGGCACACCATTACTTGGCACGCAGCTACTGTGCATTCCACGTGGGACCGGTTACGCGCTACAGAGGCAAAGTACGACAACGCAATTTATTGCACACTTCGTTAATGCGTGCAAAGAGAATCTACTTTGCGGTCTCAATAGGCGAGCCTGCATTTCAACTGTGTTGTTTCCAGAGGGGGTTGCTTCGCCGGAGTGCAGCGTTGGCTGAAGGCACTGGGTAAATTTGGGTTAGTCAAAATCGAACTGCAAGTTAGTCAGGCGGCGAACTTTGCGCGAATGACTGTGCAAGGAGCTTCTGAACCTGACGCCGAATCATATATCTCTAGCGACATTCCGTGCATCGTCCTGCGCAATCCATTGGCCGCTGTTGCTTTGTTGAACGACGACCTGCCTCAGGCAGAGGTATTTGATTTGGCGTCAGGTTCAGAAGCTCCTTACACAGTCATCAGCGCAAATTTCGACTAACTATCAGCGACTTTGACTAACCCAATTTTACCCAGACGCCTGCAACCAACGCTGTACTCTGGCGAAGCAACCCCCTCTGGAATTGAAATGTAGGCTCGCCTATTGGGACCGCAGAGTAGATTCTCTTTGTGGCCTTCGACTGCTTTGTGCGCCAGGACTTACCTATAGTGAACATGGGTGTGTTGAAGTTAGCTTATGACAGAAGGGTTAACGGGCCGCGAAGGGGCAGCCTTATCTGATGTAGGAGGGGAAAAGCGCGCGGTCGTCGATAGCCCTAGGGCTATTGACGACCGCGTTCTCGTAGTACTATGGTTGCGGATAGCCCTGGGTTGCAGATAGCCCTACGACATATACACCTCGCCGCGCTGAGGCGCGGCGAAAAAACAAACACAGAATAAAGAGGAAAGCGAGCCAAGCTTACTTTGGAACAGACCGCCCAGATTGGCCACCTCGTCGAGATTGTAAACCGCTACGACTGCGACGAGACAGATGCTGACCAGCCACCAGTTGACTCCTCCCTCTGCCTAAGTGAACGAATAGTAGGCGACTCTTTCTTCAGGTTGACGTATAACTTTGGCGCTTAGACTGAACAAACGTTTGTCACTTTGAGAAGCGGCGACTCCATTCGTTTGCCTTCTTTGACACTACACACTTACATTATATACTTGGCTGTAAGTCAGCAGCGACTTTCTTAAGGCACTGGGTACTGTATAGATACGGACATGGCGCCGCCCAGCTTCCAACGACACGCAGCCAAGGTACTCACCCTCTGGCATTGAGGTCGGCGAAGCGGTGGGCGGCCAGTCGTGCGCTGAGACAGCAGTTTCCCCTGGGTCCCGCCGCAAAAGGCTGTCAGGATGTTGCAGGTGCCTGCAAGGGCGCAAGGGCGAAGTTAATAAATCTTCCCTCTCTCACTTGCCAGCCACACTGTACGAATGGCAGGTTGGAGGAGAGCGAATTCAACTGGGAAGATGTTTGGGAAAACAAGAAAGGGTGCGAATTCGAAGTATACTGTAACGACCAGGGCAGCTAGCGCATCCAGGACTACGGTAACGCAAAACTTCAAATTCAAATCAAAACTACACGAACGCGACAGACTGGAGGAAGGAGCTATCGATCGTTCAGTCCACTGGCCTTCAGAGTTCGGTGGTATTTGGTCTCTGACGCCCCAGAGCCTTGTAGTAGTCGTCGATAAAGGCGTCGACTTTGTACTCGTATTTGCTGGCGAAGTGCCTGCATCTCTTGACGAAGAAACGGACGATCACTGCCAACACGTAGAGGAACTGGACGTCCGTCTGCACCGATTGGGTGCGCTGCTGACGCAAGACGCAGGGTCTTTATAAGGTCGTGAGCCATTGTCGGTTTGCCGGCCATCAGCGAGTTGATGCCCAGATATGCAGCGACGAGTGTCCGTCCCTATAGTGACAACAACGACAACGTGTAGTTGCTTCTAGAGGACGCACGCGAAGTGAACAAAATACGAGGTTTAGAGAGTGGCGACGAACCAGTGCACCCTTTTCCCGCGCTGCAGTGGACGACGACAGGTTTCAGGGGCTTCTTGCCTGCGACTCGTACTTCGTGAATCAGCCGTCTCATCGCACTGGTAGACCTTGGTACTCTTCGGCCCGGCCAGTTCACCCACTGGGTGTGGGTGACAGGAAAATTGGCCAAAGGAACAGCCATTTGGCCACTGCAGCCGCCGTCGAAGAAGCGAGAGCAGCCCACCAACTGCGTATTGCTGCGCCAATGGCTGTGTCTCTGGCATCTGTCGACTTGGTACTGCGCTCTGAAGCAACGGATGTCGTTTGTGATAGTGTAGGTCTGGTTGGGTATCTGCAAAGACAAAAGACTACCAAAATCGCAAGTCTTCCAGATCGATTCTACTGAGCGAGTCGTCTTGGTGCGTGAATGCGAGCATCGCCGTTTGATCGGAGCTTGTTTAGAAGCTGGATGGAGGCGAGCAC
The DNA here is from genome assembly GCA_030248115.1 of Linhomoeus sp. GSCO2_2. Lineage (NCBI taxonomy): Eukaryota > Metazoa > Nematoda > Chromadorea > Monhysterida > Linhomoeidae > Linhomoeus > Linhomoeus sp. GSCO2_2. The sequence goes on along the minus strand of JASAMZ010014206.1, from coordinate 1,725 downwards.
CGCCGGCGGTACATCTGAAGAAGTGTGCGTTCAATATTGGAAGCGCAGCGCCGCCCAGTCGCTTCTCGCGCACCCTCGGCTCCACTCCTTCTTGTCGACGTTGGCGCGCGTGGAGGCGACGCGGCAACAGAGGCCGCCGTCGTCGAAAGCGAGAGCGTCCAGTGCGGTCGTGTGTACCATGAGTCCAATTTCAACCCTCTTGAACTCGCCGACAGCTCTCAGGGGAAACGCAGTCTTGTTTATTCTACTGGACGGCGCCTCTTCCTCTGGCCCGTCGTCGGAGGTGGATTTCTTGGTATCCCAGGCCCGTTCCCAGTCGTACCGCGTCCACCCGGCTGCCGTACAGGTCATGGGCTGGTCCCAGAGGTGGGGGATTGTTCTGGTAGTGAGGAGCGGGAGGAGCGGCACACTCTTCCAGGTGGCGACGACGCAGCAGCACGCGAAGAGCGCGGTGCAACATGGCGTCCCAGAGCCAATCAATCAATCAGCACTATGACCGCCCAGATCAGTATGAGCAGCTTGATCAGTAGCGTGAGGGAGGGGGCGTTTCAGGAATCCGAGAAGCGAAAGGAGGCACCGAAGGAGAGTAATGAAAGCGCGGAGGAGAGAAGCAAGAGTCGGCATTGTACACTCTCTCTCTCAAAGGTCTAGGCCAGTTATGAAGCCAGGCACGCCAGAATGACCACGTGCCGCAAACGCAGCGGTCTCTGAAACTGTGAATAATATAGTCACAAAACGATCTACACATACAAGCTTTTCCACCAAACGCAAGCGTACCGACTGCCCATTGGCTTCCATCAATAAAACCATTCAATTCAATTCAAAATTGGCGACGTCAAAGAGGACCCTCTCCGCGTCGGCCAAGCCGTATCGCTGCAGGTTACGCACTGTAATCTGGCTCTGAATGGTGGTAGGAAGCATTTCGAAGCAGGCATCCACATCACTCCACTAGAAACTAAGCCAGTTACATATCAGGAAAGTTCCCCCCTGCTGGGGGGTAAGGACAGGTAAATTTGTTCGTCCTTATGATGACTGATGATGAACAGGCTGTGTATCTCAGATGACTTCGGGCCCTCTACTACACGAACTTAATTCAGCGTGCTCTGTTCACGCGCACGGAGGTTATCACGTACGCACAACGTACATGCGGCAAACACACTCTACCACTATCCCATCTCACACAACACAATGTCCGCACTCAGCGCAACGTACGCAAGGGTGACGGACGCCATGGCTAACTCCCACTTTGACCGCTCAGCCATGCACGCGAGTAGATGGCTTCACCTGCTAACAGAGCTTCTGGAGGTATTAACGTTGGTAAATGCACATTCTGCATTAATGCTGGGTAAGCGATTTGCAGTACACAAGCGACAAACACAGAGACTCATAATTTGGTGAGAGTTGGGCACCCAGATACAGAGCACGCTGAATTTGTTCGTGTAGTAGAGGGCCCGAAATCATCTGAGATACACAGCCTGTTCATCATCAGTCATCATAAGGACAAACAAATTCACCTGTCCTTACCCCCCCCCCCCCCGCCCCCAGCAGGGGGGGGGGACTTTCCTGAAATACACACCCTGTCCATGTCCACAGAGTGGACACCATCCGGGGGGGGCATAGAGCAGGTTTGCTGAGAGGCGACATAGACAGGTCTGCTTTGAAAGGATTGCTGAGCAGATGAGAACTGAACGAAGAGCGTGCTGGGCAGATAACGTATTGCTGCAC